>JARUHE010349903.1:0-10114 GCA_031471125.1 Archaeomysis grebnitzkii | reverse complement strand
AATGGTCTTACTTTATTATTAAATATTAATGAATTATTTAGTATTTTAATCTAGTACTAAAACTTAAAAACATTAAAAATTAAGCAATGGTCTTACTTTATTATTAAATATTAATGAATTATTTAGTATTTTAATCTAGTACTAAAACTTAAAAACATTAAACATTAAGCAATGGTCTTACCTTATTATTAAATATTAATGAATTATTTAGTATTTTAATCTAGTACTAAAATTTAAAATCCTTAAAAATTAAGCAAGGTCTTACTTTCATCCTGAAGAAGGTGATGGAAGTGAGGAGATCAACGGTCGACTTCAAATCTTGAAGCTTCTCGTTGGATGAAGCGGGGAAATTGTTTCTATACATGGAGAGATCTATTCTTAAAGAATTGTGTAATTGATCTAATAGCTTAACAAACTTTTCTTTCTGTAATTAAAAACATTGTGGTTAAATAAAATTTGTCCAATATTTACATGGCTGCTTGTAATGTTGTCTGTTCTTTTGGTTGTATTGTACTCGAAAACATTTTTTTGTATACAAACAAGCACAATATTTTAGAAAAAATGACCACAGTAGTATTAAAAACTTTTAAATAAATATTTTTTTACCTCTGAAATAAGAAACTTTAATTTTTGTAGGTTGTGGAACGCAATATTAATTCTGTGTTTTGTTGCGCCGTTTTACTGGCTTGTTCTACAAACTTTTTTTTAAAACTTATTTTGTTAAATTTAAAGTTGTTTCTTAAATTTATTAGTTTTCCAGTTTTTGTTTTTCCAATTTTTTATTTTGATATGTTGGCAGGTTAATGATTACATTTTATTATAAGTTAATTTCAGAAAATTTTTCGCATGCCAATGAAATTAGAATTAAGAATTTTGATTGATAAACAGTATTTCATTTGCCACAAAATCGTACTTGTTTCATGGTAAATGTGTTGTAGTAAAATTATTTTCAAATAAGAAATAGATCGAATTAAAATGCAGATATATATATATATATGTATATATAGTATAATGTAACAATATTATTTGCGAATAATTAAAACCTTAATTACTCATCGAGTTACTAAATTAATGATTAAAACAATAAATTTTCTAAATTTAAAACTGCTACTAAATACATGTATTCGTATATCAATTATATCAATTAATAAATACATTTATAATTAAATATGTTTATTAAATATATTTACAAATAATTGTTGTAATCATGTGTAAATTTATTATAAATGGTATTTAATATGTATACACTTATTATGAAGAAACAGCGAATTCAAATTATTTTAAATACTGCATAAATTTTTATTGTAGAAGCTCTAAGCAAGTTACCATACAGGTTGCATTCGAGCTTACTTTTCTAAACTTTTACATCAATAATTACCTAAATTCCACAAAGTTTTTAGTCTGTTTAATTAACCAATAAACTACTTTTATTCATGGCGTTTACATTCTGTTATGCAATATACACAAACACACACACACACACACACACACACACAGACACACACATACACACACACACACACACACACACACGCGCGCGCGCGCGCGCGCACACACACACACACATGCACACACACGCATTCAAACCTATTGGTCTTTGCTCGATATTTTCAAAATATATGCTGATGCCTAAAAAACTATATAAGATACTTATATAAATATAAAAAAACTTTACCTATCACATCTAGCATATGCACTTGTTATTTTATTAAATTATGTCCCTTAGACTTAATTATACGTTCATGTATGTCATGTTTTGGATTTATAAAAGGTTTAATTTTATTATTGGACAACATTTTCCATACTAATTCTTTTAAATATGTTCCTTATGTTGTGTCCTTCAACAAACTAGAAACTCATATAAGTATTTCAAGCCATACAATACAAAATAAACTTCAGAATTTGTTGAAATGTTTAGCATTATGAAGTCTTGAGTTGTGAATATTCCTAGTAACAGCAAACATGAGCTATGAAGTACATGAATAATGATTTTTTTTTAAATTATTTTTCTTTAGATGATTTTAAGTAGTACAACATTTTTTTTTATGAAAAAACTAGAAAGACCACTTGTAATTATAAACAATTTCATTTTTATTATAGCTTTAATATGTTATTTATTCTTGTGTGTTAATCAATACTTGCTAAAAAGATATTTATTTTGTACTAATACCATGAAAGTTATATCAATTGTTTTACCTAAGCTTTTATTTTTTTAATTTGATTTATATAGAGTATTCACTTACAGTTGGTTTATTAACCAAATCTATATTTCACAACGGATAAAATAAAATAATTATGGTTATTCATAAACTACCCTCATTTTATAATTATATATGATTCGAATGATAAAATACTATCGAGTTGAGTTATGAAACAGCAACACTTCATAACTCCAGGGTTCTACTGTACTATTAAATCTGCATGGCTTGGATTTACAAATGTTACGTTTTGTTAATGGAGATACATTCTTCAAGAATTAACTTATTTGTGTGGTGTACCTCAAAAAAACTAGAACCTAATATAAATATTTGAAGAAGCCAAAAAAATAAAAAGAGCTATTATTATAAATGTTTGTACCAACTGTTGAACAATTATTATAACTATATTCAAGGATATTCACTAATTATTTTTGTACTATTAATTTAGCTTTACAAATTATATTATGTTTTGACTTTACCTGTAACATCTTTTTAGGCTGAACAAAGTACTAAACAAATGAGAACAAAAAGAAAACGATTAATAAGAAAACAGTTGACACCTTAATCGTTTTTTGTAACACCGGTGATAATTAGTCTGATTGCATCTTATGTAACACTAGTCAATCAAATCAAGTTAGTTTATATTTTAAATGTTTGTATATAGGAAACTATTTGCCAGTATAAATTGTTTAAAAACATAAAACAACTTTATTTATATCACTTGTGTTACATTCGATAGAATAAGCAATTATACTTATGTATCACTGGTGTTACAAGAAATGGATAAGGTGTTAAGTTGAAAATTTGAATAATAAATCAGTTTGTTAATTTATATTTCATTTTTTTTGCAAACGTGCAACTAGCATACCTCATAGGCAGTAAAATCCAAAGTCTGTAAAACAAAATTATCAATAATTTAAAAGATAATTGAAAGAATAAAAAAATATCAATAATTTTTAACAAAATAATAAAATAAAATAAAACACGAACTCATAAGACAACAAATACATTCTTAATAATAAAAACTAATATAGATTACCATAATAAAATTTTGAAAAAATATAACAAAAAGTAAATTATACAATTTCAAAGTGAAATTTAAAATTTCAAAGTAAGGTAAAGTTAATTTAATATGTCGTGTTATTCTTTTGAAAATGCTAAATTATTAAAATATAAAAAACATTTTTTAAATAAATTCTTAAACAGTATATTTTCAAACATTTTTTAAACTAACCTCTCCTGTGCCATTTTCTACTTCAGAATCCTTTGAAATAATAAAAAAAATGCAAATAAAAGTTGAAACAAAAAATACATTTTAAATATAAAAATAAAAACAAAGTAAAATAATAGAATTTTATGTTCCATTTATGTTATCTTATTTATAAATAAAAATCTTTTTAGAATTAGAAAAAGATAATAATTATTAACAATTGCCAATTAAACGGCTTAGATTATTTTTATCATGAAATTAAAGATTTTATGATTCAAAAATATATAAATGTATTTGCAATTTAAAATCTAAAATAATTAAAATATGAAAAAAAAATACTCTACTTCTGAAAGGTGGATTGGTCCTACAAAACAATTTAACAATTAAATATGAACCAACATTTTTTAAAAACTTAAAAGAAAAATATTTGGTCTACAATATTAAAACTTACATAGTAAAACTATTGTATTCTCAAAGACCAATTCAGCTAACAAATAATAATTGCATTACTTACTGGACCAAAAAGGGAAAAACTTTGGAAAAATACAACAAAAACTAAAAAAAATCTTAGACCTTCATAGACTTTACCTCTAAAGTGATGGACATTTTCTGTTCATTAGGTAAATATGAAAAAAAGATATTTAAATTTTAGTTATAGCAAAACAACAAACGAAAATAAATATATTTAATAAATTAATGTTATAATAAAAATGTAATTTGTCTAAAATGTGTTGGATAAATTTGTCATATAATGGATGTTTCATTGCATACGTAAAATGGTTAAAAGACCACAATTATATAAGTTTCGTATAATTGAAAACGTGGAAATGCAAATAACTAAAATTCATGCACACATGGTATTTAATGAAATGTGCTTGTTAATTTTAATAATATATAGTTAAGGAAAAACATAATTTACCTTTGTAATGTATGTTTATACTATAGGAAAAACATGCTATTTTTATACATAAGTTGTATGTCTATTAGTATTTATAATTGAATACATTCTCTTTTTTAGTGTTGATTTATTCCTACCACATACACCTATTAATCTATATTCTATGTAGATAGGTAAATAAAATCAGTCATAGCAAACACACCTTATAACAATCAGACACAGACATACCTTCTCCTACTCGCATAACTTACCTTGATATTTTATTTATAAATGGTATATAAATTGTTCTATCCCATATAACATTTTCATAACTTTCATTAATAATTTTTTTTCAATAA
Organism: Archaeomysis grebnitzkii; assembly: GCA_031471125.1. NCBI lineage: Eukaryota > Metazoa > Arthropoda > Malacostraca > Mysida > Mysidae > Archaeomysis > Archaeomysis grebnitzkii. The sequence continues at coordinate 5,470 of JARUHE010349903.1, read as the reverse complement.
AATCTGAGTTTAGAAAATAATTCATTTATTTAACAAACTCATTATGAATAATATAAATATAATAACCTTATTTTATATTCCATGTAAAAAAACGAAATAAGTGATACTCACTCCAAAGTTGGAGGCAGCAAACCTGTCACTGGCACTAACAGCGGATGATGCCGTGGTATGGGCATAAAAGGCATTGATATTCGCGAGAAGCGTCGACATAACGGCAGGCACACCAGGGCATAGATACTTAGTAGATAAACAGTGGAAGTGGCTGCGAAATAATGACAGTGGTTAGCTTCACCAAAGAAAATTAATTTTAACTGCATAACAAAGTATAGTGTCAATGTTTGAAAATTAAATAAACTGTTTCTGGAATTAAGCATACCATACAAAGTTAATGATGAGCCAATTATAAAAACTCATAATGTATTTTAAAATATTATAAAATAGCACATGGACGTTGAGAAACACAAATGTTACTTTATTCAGTCGCCCTTTATTAAAGAAGACAGATCATTTTTAAGGTGCATAAGTAGATTCTATGTAAAACAACATAACGCATTGGTACATTAAGACCATTTGGTTAATTAACTACTGGATATTTTTTTTTAAATACACCTTTTTACAGCTAAACATGTTTTCTTATTGAAGTAACTGGTTATTTGGGCACTTTATGCAAACACTTAGAAGGTTTTTGTCTAAAGATAAACATATACAACCTATTATCTTACAGTATAACCGAAATCCCTTTTGTGATATTGATACAACACTATTGAAGATAAAGAAATATATATGACCATCCATTGCCGTATATTATAGGAAGTTGTGCTACACAACTTTATATATGTATACTCTCAATGTGTTTTCATAAGTTAATTTGTATAAGTATAATAGATGTATATAAATTAACTAACACAAAAAGACAACAAATAATGGGAATCTATAAAATTGCTAAATAAATTGGTAGTTTTTTGGATATTGAATTAGGGTTTGCTAGTGCATTTAGAGGTTATTATGCCAACGAAAATATGTTTCCCTCAAATATTTAAGTATTATGGGTACCAATTTCAGGTAAGAAGAACCTCGGATCTAAACTAACAGCTGTAAAAATAAATATATTTGGATATAAAAAAAACAACCATGCATTGTCATTAGAGGATATTCAGTATATGGCATGTAACCATACAATGGTTATATGATGGTTACAGGCAAAATGTCCAGTCAAAACCAGACCCTAAGGCACTAAAGACAGACAACATGAAAGTGGCACTCACGCCATGACAACCAGAACCAATGGCACTCACGCCATGGCAACCAGAACCAATGGCACTAAGGACAAGTGGCACTCACGTCATGGCTTCGTAGATGCTCTCGATGCCATACCGCATGGCGAACTCATCGACGATGTCCTGGGCAGGTTCGTCGAAATATATTTTCCAGGCCTCGTCTCCTTTGGCCTCAGGCAACTTGACAGGACCTCCCTCCTGCTCACACAGGTAGTGGAACAGGTTCTCGTGCAGACACGTGTACTGCACGTGGTACGGTGCCACCTTCTCCTCGCCCTTGATCTCCACCGAGATGTGCAGGCGGATGGCGCCGGATACGGCAGACTTGTCCGTTCTCTTCTCCAGATTGTACCAAACGTCCATTTCGCCAGAGAGAGTTCTTACCTGTTACCAAAATTTACAAACTTAACAAATAATCGTTTAGTTCAATTAATGGTAAGCTATTCAGTGTTAATAATAGTTTTTTTTTATAGAATCAATAGTATAACATAAAAATACTAAAACATTGGTTATATCATATATGCGACAAAAGTTACTTTATTACTTTGTGTATGGTATTGCAATATACAAAAGGACAACCTAACTGAAAAGAATTATTAGACCAACATTTAAATAGTTACATTGAAAGATGAACATTGAAAATAAACTGTACAAATTTGGAAGCCACAAAAATATAATAATGTAAAATAGTATCAATAATATAATACAGTATAATATATATAATATATCAATAATAATAAAGATAATAATAATAATAAAAATAGTAATAATAATAACAATAATAATGTTAATAATAATAATAAAAAATAATAATAATAATAATAATAATAATAATAATAATAATGTTAATAATAATAATAATAATAATAATAAAAATAATAATAATAACAATAATAATAATAATAAAAATAAAAATAATAATAATAATAATAACAATAGTACTAACAACATAAATATTAATAATATTAATAACAATGATAATCATAATAAAATTAATAATAATAACAATAGTACTAATAACATAAATAATAATAATATTAATAACAATGATAGTCATAATAATAATAATAATAATAATAACAATAACAATAGAACTAATAACATAAACATTAATAATATTAATAACAATGATAGTCATTATAATAATAATCATAATAACAATAATAATAATAATAACAATTGTACTAATAACATAAATAATAATAAGATTAATAAAATGATAGTCATAATAATAATAATCATAATAACAATAGTACTAATAACATAAATAATAATAATATTAATAACAATGATAGTCATAATAATAATAATCATAATAATAATAATAATAACAATAATATTAATAACAATGATAATGATAATAATAATATTCATAATAATAATAATAATAATAATAACAACGATGATAATAATAATAATAATAGTAATATTAATAACAATGATAATAATAATAATCATAATAATAATAATAATAATAAAAACGATGATAATAATATTAATTGATTCTTCATTATTTTTTAAAATGTGAAGATCATTTAATTGAACTGATTAAAAAAATTTCGTCATTCGATACATTTTTGATCTTTTTTAATTTTTGTAAGACAGAAAACGTAATTTACCAATTTATGGTTTTATTAAGTTTTATTTTTATTTGTTTATTTTGTATTTGTTTATCTTACGTATTTACGTTTTTATTTATATATTTGTTTGTTTTTTGTTTGTTTATTTTGTATTTGTTTATCTTACGTGTTTATGTTTTTATTTATATATTTGTTTATTTTTTATTTGTTTATTTTGTATTTGTTTATCTTACGTATTTATGTTTTTATTTATATATTTGTTTATTTTTTGTCTGTTTATTTTGTATTTGTTTATCTTCGTATTTATATTTTTATTTATATATTTGTTTATTTTTATTTTATTCATTTTATCGATTTTATTTATTTTGTTTTATTTATTTTAGCTCTTATTTGTTTTAATATTTGTTTATTTGTTTATTTGTTTATTTGTTTGTTTGTTTCTTTGTTTATTTGTTTATTTGTTTATTTGTATATTTGTTTATTTATTTGTTTATGTATTTATCTATTTATTTAGTATCTGGTTACTTACTATTTTTTATATGTTTGCTTGTTTTTTTGTTGGTTTATTTGTTGTTTTATTTTGTATTTATTTCATACGAGGCTATGTAATTAGTGTGGCTTCTAGAATATCTAAAAGACAGATTTCTTTGTCTATGCTGGAAGCTACAACACTACCACGAAGAGAACCCCTTCATACTTGATACTTTAACCGTTTCTTGTAACACAATTGATACATAATTCTAATTGCTTATTCCATCTTATGTATAAGTAATTGTATTAAAAACTGATGCAGGAGATAGCAGTTTAATGAAGACAAAGTCAGACAAGCTCAGACATTTAGAAGGAAATAACACAACCCTAAGATAAATGATGAATGATTAAGGTTCCGTTGAAACAACTTAGTAAAATATATTCAAACGTCGGGTAAAATCATATCATTGTAGGGTAAAATCAACAAATACATACCTCATCAAATTTGCACAGAAGTTAAAAGAAATTTTACCAAACACGGGCAAAAACATATAAATAAGCTTTCAAAATTTAATTTAAATCACTTTTTAAGTGTTTATTTGCCGTGTTTGGTATAATTGCTTTTTCAAATTTTTGTGTTATTTAGGGCATTAAGTCTATGTTGATTTTACACTACAATAATATGATTTTACCCGACTTCTGAGTATTTTTTTACTAAGTTGTTTTAACAGAACTTCAATCATTCATCATTTATCTTACGGTTTTGTTATTGCATTGTAAATGATTGAACTATTCCCAGTCAGAAATTATCATCGAATTTTCTACCTGTTTTGATATTAATTAGCCGTTTAGTGTCGTAATAGTGCTGCTTTTGATTTTTAGCTTGAAAACAAACATTTTTAGAGTAAATCTTGATCTCAAAATATCGCTCAATTAACATCGGATTTTTTCATGATACTTTTTGATACCATTATCTGTCAAAACTCGACACTAAAATAAACAGAATAGATTTTGACCGATGTTTCTGCTTATTGGCATACTTTTGAATCGAGCTAACTACCAAAAAATACTTAAACAGTTAGATAAATTTAGTGTCGTAAATATTTCCAATTCTGGACTTTTATCTTAAAAGGTACTTGAATGGTACTCACAAGGTAATCAAAATGCTTAAATCAACTATGCATCGATTCTATAGTATCTCGTTTTACAGTTGATACGACGATAATTTCCGACGGGGTTACGAAACATGTCATCTAAACCTATTTTTATTTTCCTTGGTGCATCAACCTTTAACACAATTACATATGTATAAAATGGAATAAGCAATTGGACTTATGTATCACTTAAGTTACAAGAAACGGTTAAAATGTTAATGCATTTCAATACTTAACATCATTATTGAAGACTAATAATCTAATAAAATAAAGTTGTTAGTCCATTAACAACACTTGTGTAAACTCAACAAAATAATTCGTAAACTATTTTTGTAATTTGATTAAAAAAATTTACTACTCTTACTTTTTTTTACTATTTTTTCTTTACTATTTTACTATTTTTTCATTACTATTTTTTTACTATTTTTTCTTTACTATTTTACTATTTTTTTCTTTACTATTTTTTTTACTATTTTTTCTTAACTATTTTTTTTACTATTTTTTCTTAACTATTTTTTTACTATTTTTACTATTCTTATTCGTGGTCTTAAAATTTTTTATGAACAACTTTAAAAAAATCATGAATTCGATCATACTTCAACTTCAAATAATGAAAAAAAAAGATTCTTAAAGATTTTTAAATTCGATTTATAAAAAAAAAATTAAAAAAATTAAAAACCTAAAAAAATTAAAAACTTGAGAGATAAAACAAATAAAATAAATTTAATTCAACATAAAAAGTGAATTTGCATTTTGGAAGAAAATTTATGAAATAAAGTCACGAAATGTAAACTCATTGAAATTGCAATGCAAATCCATGAAAAAATGTTCATCATAAAATTTGGTGTTTTATGAAAAAAAATCGATTATTTTGTTCTTGAAATTTAATTTCACTTTTCACTTTGTTTATAAATATTAATTTGACCAACTTCACGTCTTGGAAATTTTGGAGAATATATTTATATATATGTAATTTATGTATACATAT
>JARUHE010349892.1:0-10115 GCA_031471125.1 Archaeomysis grebnitzkii | reverse complement strand
GATTAAGAAAGGATAAAAATTACAAGAATTCTGTTAAGTCTTAGTTTCATTGTTTTATTCATAAATTAAATCGTACTTTTGGGTAAAAATGAACTAATAGTTAATATGTAATTCTTAGGAAAATTGATTTTAAAAGTGAATCTAAAATAAACCTATAGAACTACCACCCCCACCACTACCATCACCACCAGCATCATCACCACCACCATCACCACCACCACCACCACCACAAGCATCACCACCACCATCACCACCACCAGCATCACCACTAGCATCACCATCACCATCACCACCACCATCACCACCACCACCACCACCACTATCACCACCACCACCAGCAACACCACCACCACCATCACCACCACCAGCATCACCACTAGCATCACCATCACCATCACCACCACCATCACCACCACAAGCATCACCACTAGCATCACCATCACCATCACCACCACCACCACCACTATCACCACCACCAGCATCACCACCAGCATCACCATCACCATTACCATCACCAGCATCATCATCATCACCATCACCACCACCAGCATCACCACCAGCATCACCACCAGCATCACCATCACCACCACCACTAACACCACCCTAAGGTTTGTTATTTTAAGACAGGTCGTTCCACTATGTGGGCTCGAGTATTATGCTTGGCAAATGTTTCTTAGATAGGAAATACTTTTTGTTTATGTTGTAAGATGATCTGAATTTACGCTCGGTTCTGATCAAACTCGTTTGCCTTAATTAAAATCCATTTTTAATTAAATAATAATACGAAAAAATATTAATATTAAGAATAATAATAATAATAAATAATAATAACAATAATAATAATAATAAAAATAATAATTAATTAAAATCCATTTTCTTATGAAGAAACAGATTCTTAATAAAAATTGTTGAGGTCTGTCCATGTCTAGAGCCTTGTTGACTGTTCAGAATTAAAGTTAATTTAATTCACTAATGCTTCATTAGTCTGATCAATTATTTATACTGAAAATTTTTATCAGTGTAGACAGTTTTTTCCTTTAAAAAAATCTTATTATAAATATTAGAAACATAATTCCTAGTTTCATCAGAAATTAAATTGTTATGAAATATTTAATTATAAATTAGTATTATTTTAAATATAATAATAAAATATGTTAGTATTGTAAACTTAATTATAAGGTATCATTGTAAAATCAATTATAATGTATCATTGTAAACTTAATTATAAATTATCATTTTTATTTAAAACATAAAATAATTATTACATTCAATTTAATGTTATAGTTATTGTTATATATATGTTAATATCAAAAGCAAAAAGAAAATATTATTAACTTTTGTATTATTTAGTGTGAACATATAATATTAATTACTTTTAAGTTGTGGTTTATATTATGAATGTTATATATGTAAAGAATATTTTTAATGTCATGTTTATGATTTATTATGTGATTATTGTAAGCTTATACATTAGTTAGGCAATTATGTGCTATTATAGGTTTCTTGTATTGTTCAAGAATTGAATAAAATATAAAGTCTATGTTTAATTTAATAACAGATTAAGTCATTACAAATTGTTTTAAATATTAATTGTGTTATAGTTACTGATAATAAGTTAACTACAGTTTGCAGTTAATTATTAAAAAATAAATTATAAGTTAGTAAGAGTTAAAAGAGTTAAAACTAAAATATAAATTTTTATTAAAAAAATAATATAAATCATTATTTAAAAGATAACTATAAAATGTTATTATAAAGATTATTTTAAATGGTTTTATACATATACTTGTACCCTATTATGTAAAATATAGTTATGAATTGTTATTAAAAAAAAATTTAAATTGTTATTATAAACATAAATATAAATTTTAATTATAAATAAATAATCATTTCATTTAATTATTTTATAAAAATACATATAGTTTTCAATTATTATTTCAAAACATTTTGATTTCTCAAATGTTCAATGCTTGGCTTAGAAAATAACAAATTTGATTATAATAATAAAGCTTTAATGAACTTTTTATTCTATTATCACAAGTTTTTTTTCGAAATATTTGTCATTCTTCAATCTTTATCTTGTAATGTTCATCAATTTTTATGTAAGTGTTTTCCATGTGTTACACACAATGTAAACTTGCATAGTTTTTCTATAATAATAATAAATGAAGTAATAAGAAAAACTTTCAATTCTGAAGGATTTGAAAAACGTAGAAAATGTATCTTATGATCAATTATTATTTTTACCTCTCTATTATAACGTTTTTGTCGACAACAATATTGATTATAAACAGAACAAAGTTGTTAACAAAGTAAAATCGAGACTTTGGTATTAGATTAAAATATAAACAAAAGAAATACACAAAAAAAATGTTGAACCTGATCAAGTTAATGTAAACATTTATTTATTCTCATAAATTCACTTCTTTCTAAAAAACACATTTATGTTATACAAAATTAATTCTAAATTTCAGGTTTTATTTATATTATCGTGACAAGTTAAAACAAACATAATTCAATATTACTCAATGATAATTTTCATTTTTAAAGCTCACTGATTCCTTCTAATTAAGTGCCTCATAATTTTGAATACCGTCTGAAATACATTTTAGCGTCTATTCAAAATTAATATAATACATGCTTAGCATCAACTTATAATTAATAAATCGATAAAATATATTTCAGCATCAACTATAACCTAATAAAATACATTTTAACATCAACTCAAAATAAACAAAATTTCTTACATTAAATTATTACTTGCAAGTGAAAGAAATTAATGATTATTTTGAATTTTACAAAATTGTAAACTGAAATTAATTAAAGATTACAATTTTTTTTAATATTTTTGTTTCAACATCTCTTCATTCTAATAATTAATAATATTTTATGTTTTACTGAGGATATAACTGATTTTTTGTATTTAGATGGGTGTCGCATAGACTATATACAATACAAATAATAATGCGTCAATTTTAAAGAGCACTTTTCAGCTGTAAAAGGTTACAAAGCGCTTATCATTACCATTAGTAAATCAAAGTTTTTAGTAAACATTTTGAATAATGATTTTAAATGCATGTAACTTTTAAATTATTTTCAATTTTGTTTTTATTGTGTTTTATTATGATTTCATTATGAAAATAAATGATATCCTCGATACAACAAAGTTTCTATGAAATTTGTTTTAGATAATTTTAGTGTTCGCAAATCAGTAAAGATTGATTTACGATACACAGAAGATTCAAATGTGCTGTCAAAAAAGTTAATGTAAATGTTATTTTCTTTAAGCAGTGACTTTTTGTTTAATAATACATAAGTCAATTCAAAGTAAACAGGAAGATTTAATTGAAAAAATTGTGAGCATGCATGCATATAAAAATTATTTGTTGAATAAATTGAATAAAACATTTATATTAATATTGCATTTAGCAATAAAATATATTTGTTTAGTTTATGGAAGGGCTTCTGTTCCATAAAAACTTGGTAAGGCTCTCATTACTTTCGACAAAAAAAATTAATAATGTATCACATGATAAAAATTTCAAAATAAGTACTAAAATCTATAGAGTTTTTAACGTAAACAGTCCTTAGTGCAGGGGTAGAAGTGGAGCCTTCAGACAATGACAGTGTGCCCCAAAACAAATGCATCACGAAGAGATATAAAGACAATGATGGTGTCACCCAAAATAGATGCACCACGAGGGGACATTACGTGCATCACAGGGAGGTACGAAGACAAACAAAAAGAAGAAAATAAGAAAAAAAGAAACGAAGATGAGAGAAAGAAGAGCATGAAGAAAAAACTAAAAGTAATTAATAAAAAAAAACTATGAAGAAGAATCTAACGCAGATGCAAACAAAAATATGAAAAATGGCTAACAAGCAAAAAAGGTAAAAACAAATCAAAGAAGAAAAGACAAAATTACACAGATAGAAAAAAGGAGAAGAAACAAAGTAAAAAGAAGAAGAAGAAGAATAAGAGTAAAACGAAGAAACGAGAAGAGTAAAAAGAAGAAGAAGAATACAACGCAGATGCAAATAAAAAGATGAAAATAACTTACAGGCAGAAAAGGGAAAAATTAAAACAGAGAAGAAACAAACAAGACCACACAGATAGAAAAAATAAGAAGACGAAAAGTTAAAAGAAGAAGAATAAGAGTAATAAGACGAAGAAGAAGAGTAAAAAGAAGAAGAACAATAGTAAAAAAAAGAAAAAAAAGAAGAGTAAGAGATAAGAAGAAGAGTAAAAAGAAGAAGAAAAGTACAAAAAGAAGAAAAATATTAAAAGAAGAAGAAGAGTAAAAAGATAAAGAAGAAGAGTTAACATTTCCTTTGAGCAAGTTTGTTATTAATTCCTCATTTGTTATAAATTCTTAATTAAGTATAAAATAAACATTTCAGCTCGAAATGTAAATTTAATCTTTATTTATAACGAAACTTTCGTCTTATTTAACGTCCAAATGAATTTTCTGACTTTGTTTATTGAATTTAAAAGAAAATTTCAAACATGTCATTTCACTTTTTTACTTCCGCTCCTTAATTATTTTTATTTTATTCTAATGTTTATTTATTTTATTACATTTCTTAGTTTAAATAATTAATCTACATTCTATTTATAAAACAAACGCCCTAGATTAGCGTTTGTTACACAAACCAAATTTTTTAGATGCAGAAAAAAACAGTTTACGAAATTACAAACTATATTTACATTTATGAACATTTAATACTTTGTTTTTCCACTTTATGTTAACCAATAAAATTGAATGGTTTCTTATGGTTAATCTAACTTTTAAAAAGAACATTTCATTTCTTGTTTTAAACTGTATATAATGAAAACCATGTTTTCCGTTCAATAATTCAATTCAATCTCGACTCTTAAAATTGAAAGACCTTAATTTGATTCTCACAAACATGGCTGGTCGGTAGACAATTAATACGGGCAAACTTGTCAGAAAGTCCACAACTCAAAGATAAAACGGTAAGCTAGCCTGCGTTGGTTCTAATTATAACATTGATTACATTGATAACACCGTCCTCCAATGTCAGATTAAGCTGTTATTTTGGTAGGTAATGTGCGTTGCACCCAAACCCTGGCCCATTGAGATGAAAAATGAGTGATTTTTAAGGATTTTTTAATGTAGATGAATTCCTTCAAAATAATTTTTTTTATTAATCTTTAGATTGGTTCAAAAAATCTTTTGTCAATTAAAAGAAAAAAACTTGAATTATTTGTGCATCAGATCAAATATCCAATTATGTCAGATCTGCTGTTTTTTTGATAAAAACTTTCATACTCGATTATACAAAAATGTCTGTGCTGACATGAATAAATTTTTTTGCAAAATAATACCAGCATGGAAATATTTCTGCTTAGAATTTAATTTTATCAGTTAAAATTTTAACCCAATGAAACTATTTTATAGTTTTCATAATTTTATAATTCCAAAACTATATACAAAATTTGTTTCATAAAAAGTACGTTACGTGTTTGCTACCATCACAACAATAGCTATTTAATTATACAACTTACAGCAAAATGAAAACATTATCAATTACTTAAGACTAGCAATATCTTAGACAACGTTTTCAAGTCTGCCATAATTTAAACCAACTCTTAAAACCGTTTCTGACTCAACCCAAGCATTTAGACCATCACAATTTAGACCAGCTGTTAAGACCCTTTGTGACTCAGCCCAAGCATCTAGCTAGACCATCATGATTTCAAAGGAAAGTGAGTAAACAAAGCCAGTATTAGAAGAATGAGAATGTAAAACAAAATCAATGGCTTAATTATTCATAATTTACTCTTGTCAATCATTGCACATTAGAGGAGATTTCTCTCCTCACTTTTTGTTTAATTTTTTTTTGTTTTTATAGTTTAAAAAAATATTAATAGTTTTATTATATTGTGATATTTCTTTTTTTAAACAACGTTTTTTAGATAAAAAGTATAAATAATTTTATCATATTTTGATATTTCTTGTTTTTTACATTTAAAAGTATAAATATTTTTATCATATTGTGATATTACTTTTTTCAAACAATGTTATTTTAGATAAAAAGTATAAGTAATTCTATCATATTGTGACTTTTCTTATTTTAAACAATATTTTTTTAGATTTAAAAGTATAAATAATTTTATTATATTGTGATATTTCTTTTTTTAAGCAATGTTTTTTTACATTTAAAATATAAATAGTTTTATCATATTGTGATATTACATGTTTAGATAAAAAGTATAAATAACTTTATCATATTGTGATATGTATAAATAATTTTATTATATTATGGGGGTGGCGATTGTACATTTATACATCCCCTCATTGGGAAAACAATGTGCATAATATTTTCTTCTATGCGACTTTATTAATAAGTTAAATAAATTAACGAAATTATTTCAATCACAACAGACCCAGTGACCATTTCTGATACTGAAAGTATAATTAAAATTTCAGACATTACGTGAATAAGTTAAAAAAAGGTATAGTTTTATTTTTTTTTCATGAGACAAATTGCTAAGACCTTGCGTTTTTCTTACTAAAATTTCGCGGAATGCAACTGAGCCTTTGCCGAAAAATTACTTAAACATCACGACATTCGCACAATTTAAGTAAAAAAAAGTAAAGCTTGCTTGAAAATTACTTTTTTCTTCAAACAATTTGCCTAAACCTTACTTTTTTCTTGCTAAAACATTAAGAAATGCAAGCGTTCCTGTCCAAACAAGTGACGAAAACCTCACGATATTTCGTACAGTTTAAGCAAGAAAAAAGTATAGCTTGCTAAAATTTTACTTTTTATTTCAGATTATTGGCTCAAACTTTACTTTTTTTCTTGCGGAAACTTTACGAAATTTAAACGTTTCTATACAGACAAGTAACGAAAACCTCACGACATTTCCTACCTTTTTAGCAAAAAAAAATTAAAGCTTGCTTCTGAGGTTCAATTTTTCTTTCAGATTATTTGTTCAGACTTTACTTTTTCTTGCCAAAACTTCAGGAAAAATAACTGTTTTTGTGCAGGCAAGTATGCTTTGCCTATTTTACGACAACACACAAGACAACATACTGTATATCATGCTTAAATTGTTATGTGATTTATACTACAAATTAAGGCATTTCAGAACCAAAGCCACTTCAAGTTAATACAAGTTACTTACAAAAGATAACTTGTATTATTTCAAAATAGCTTCCATTTCAAAATTCAGTTCAATTCTGTTTCAATTCACAGTTTAAATTACAAAACAATTCCAATAAGAAACAAGCTACTTCCTATGCTATTCCAAAACCATTTAATGCAAAACAACGTCTGCTATTTTAGCGTAATTATCTGTGTTTTTCTTGGTTCACTCCATCGTTTACCTTTCTCGATGTAGCATCGGCTTAAACTGAAAGCCGGCTCTAATATTACCGCCAAATAGAGTTATCAACAATTTCAATATAGAAAATAATGTGTTTGAATAAGTCATATGGATTTATTTTAGTTTCATTTATAGATATTGGTTAAAGTTATCAAACAATAAATAAAGAATGTATATACATTAACCTATAACAATATGTTAACGATACATATATATTCAAAAACAAATATGATAATTTTAATTTGTAAATAAAAAGTTATGCAACTTATTTAAACAAATTCCTGCCATAAGAATTATTGCCAATCAATTCTAGACATATAATTTAGAATTTTTTAAACATTTGTTTATATATATAAATATAATTATTTCAAGAAACAAAATATCGTTTTTACTTTAAAAGTATTTTCAACAATGAAAATAAATTATCTGGGTACTGTTAATTTTATTCATGTCTTAAACAAATAAAGATCTTTGCAAAATCTCGACCTAGATATTCGGTGGTTAAAAGTATGATAAAAGTAACAGACATATGACTTTTCTTTTTGCTTACGAAATGTATACAGCTTTTATTCTCCTCCAAATAGCGATATTTCGACATATAAACATTCAAGGTCTAAAAGCTTGATAAAAGCAACAGAAAATTCGGAACACAACATCTAAGCAAAATGTCGGAATAAAAACGTAACCTTTCGCAGGCGACATGTTCACTGGGTGCCTTGGCCTTTTTTAACACAATACACTGAAAAGACTTGACTAACTTTTTATGTCTAAGATAGTCAAAACATCATTAAATTGACTAAACCTTGTTAACAGTGCAAATACTTTCTTGTGATTCAATCAAAATCGTACCACCTTCTACCAATGTGATACGATTTTGATTGAATCACAAGAAATTTGGTTGAATCAACAAAAAATTGTGCAATGTTAACAAAGTTTCGTCAATTTTATGATATCATTTTCATACATCCTAGACATGAAACGTTAGTCAAGTGCTTCAGTGTGATTTGTGCTTCGAACCTGGAGGATTAATTGGCTATAAAAACATATGGGTTTGAAAAATGAACAAATATAATGTTTGTAAAGAGAAAAGAATACAATTAAATTTCTTTGGTAATGCTATACCGGCCGGCTATATTGCTAGGCTATGGTTGGAAGGCCAACTTCTAAAACTTATTTTTTTTATTCCAGAATACTTTCAAACTTACGAGATTTTCTGTATTACAGCAATTATAGATGAAAATTAGAGCTGTAATAAGAAGTTTTGAAAATAGTGCTTAAGAAAAATGTATATCAATACAATGAAAGTTTGTTTATTTTATTTATTTACTTATAATTTTATAAGTGAACATAACCTTTTTTTATTACATAATTACCGTATTTAAAATTGTATTAAGAATAAGAACTGTAATTTTTTTATAATTACAATTTTTTTTATAAAAACCTCACTTATTCCCATTTTCAATTATTTTATAAATGTATGCCTGCTTAAGGTCTAGTAGAGACACATCTCTTGATCAATACAAATGAAAATAAAGTTTTAAAATATCTGAGAAATAAGTTTTCACGGAGTCTGATAAAATAAAAGAACTCAAACGTTATAAGAACTTATTTCTATGTAATTATGTTTTTATTTATTGATCATAATCTCGTTAATGAATTTTGATATGTATGCAAGGAGTGAAAATCTTATTGTATTTGAACCTTAAAAACTGTAACCATCAAACATTAGATTTCAACACTTGCTTCTATAATTAAATTAGTTTTATTAATGAAATCAATTTAATTTCTAAATAATCGAACAAATAAATTAATAAATCAAATTGGTTTAAAAATCATAATTCTGAGTCTCATAGAATTTAATCATAAAATCGGTTTTGCTTAAAATGTCTCTTTTTTGCAGTCGCTTTCACGTGACTCGTCTTTAATCAACAATCTTGGCGGGTTTTTATCCAATTCAAGTACGAATTATTTATTTATTTACTCATTTATTTATTTATTTATTTAGTCATTTATTTATTTAATCATTTACCTATTTTATTACTCATATATTTATTCATTTACTCATTCATTTATAAAGTTCATTCGGATGTGTCTGTCTGTTTGCCTCTCGGTGTCACTTCTTCTAAAGGTCGAAGCACTCCACACGTTTGAAATTTTTTATGTTAACCATATGGTTCATGGGTCGGACAGGCGATACGAAATTACAACTTCCCCGCAGGATTAATTTGTATATGATGAAGTGTTAAGTATCCAAAATACAATTATTTACCGTACATTGCAGATTGTGCTTAAGATGTACTTAATTTTTTTAAGCGAACATTTGCGCTAGTGGTTGCATATACTGTATATATACACATATATATATATATATATATATATATATATATATCAAAATATCTGCCTTAAAGAGTACCTGGTCTTCATGCGTAAATTATACAAGACACCTAACGAAAACATAGATATTCTTTTTATTAGACATAGTAAACTAAATATATTATGTATTTTTATTATTTCTAAATATTATATAGACATACAGTTGAATTTAAATTTTAAAAAGTTACATTTTTATGAATATACATATATATACATGTAAGGAAAAGGGCTTCACCTGTACCACGAAAAAAGCTAAATAATTAGTTAACAAAAGATAAACTAATCAAATATGGATCATATTATATTAGGAAATGGACGTATGTAGCACATACTTCTATTTTTAACTGAATTTGTTTGTAAATTCAGCCGAAAAAAAGACCATGTA
>JARUHE010349881.1:0-10115 GCA_031471125.1 Archaeomysis grebnitzkii | reverse complement strand
ATGCAATTACAATTAAATCTTTTCTATAGTGCCATTGAAAAGTATAAATGATTTTATCAACAATGCAATTACAATTACAATTAAATCTTTTCTATAGTGCTATTAAAAAGTATAAATGATTTTATCAAAAATGCAATTACAATTAAATCTTTTCTATAGTGCCATTGAAAAGTATAAATGATTTTATCAACAATGCAATTACAATTAAATCTTTTCTATAGTGCTATTAAAAAGTATAAATGATTTTATCAACAATGCAATTACAATTAAATCTTTTCTATAGTACCATTGAAAAGTATAAATGATTTTATCAACAGTGCAATTACCATTAAATTTTTTCTATAGTACCATTGAAAAGTATAAATGATTTTATTAACAATGCAATTACAATTAAATCTTTTCTATAGTACCATTGAAAAGTATAAATGATTTTATCAACAGTGCTTTACATCTTAACATTAAACAGATTTTGAAATACATCTTACACCTTCATATAGCATGCAATTTCATACAAACCCAACTGCATACCAAATGCATCTTCATGACCTAATTTACATAGACAGCTTATCACAGCTGTCAAGAAATAAATGTTAAGATGAGATCAATAAGTGAGGTGTCTCCCCCCAGCATCACCTTATTTCCCTAGAATTGAATGACTCATGGCTGCTTAATTAAAATGGTTGAAAAAGGCATAACCAGTTCATCCTTACCAGGAGAAATGGTAGAAGTAGTTTTAATTGAATTTTGCAGTTCGATAAGTATTAAAATACTGAATTACATAAATAATTACTGCTTGTATCCTACTTAAAATTGGTTACTTGTATTTGGATAAAAAGCAAAATAAATAACAATTATCTTAATTTGTCTAATTGGCTTGTTCAAATCATTTCATTTCTGATACCATTTGCAGCTGCTCACTATACATGCGTGCTGAATACCCTCCAAATGCAGCGCTGGGCATTGGCCAGTTTATTTATATATATAATCCTCATACATCAAGTGACAGATTCTTCAGTTGCACAATTTAGTGGAGTACTTATACAAAGCAAGTTGATTCAAGTAACTACAAATAATTTCATTGGGAAAAGCTGAAATTTTATTGAGATCACTACCACATTGAAGACTTCTTAATAAATAAACTAACCTAAAATTAGCTTTAATTTACTGGTAGGTCTACAGTTATGCATAAACAATAGTTAGCAAATATATAAAAAACTCAAGTTTGTCAACTATGTCTCTGGTTTACCTTGTCCATCAGGTCTAAGACCATAACGTTTTGGTTTGTTCAAAATATTTATTGGTTCTTAATTGTAAATTATTTAAAAAAAATGTTTTGATAACTTTCTAGTCTAATAATAATAGTATTTATCTGTGATATGAAGTGTAATATATATATAAATATATATATATATATAAATATAAATATATATATATATATATATATGAAAATAAATGAAAAACTAAAGCTTTCATTTTCCAGATATTTTGTAAAGTTAGAAATGTTTGTAAATCATTCAGTGGACCCACATGTGACATATGGCACATTTGCAGTGCGTTTCAGGATTACGTTCACGATCATGGGACACGTTTTCTATAAATACTGAGGTAATACCTTGCTTCATTTGTAACCATAATAAATCCATTGAATCAAAAGCACCAACCACCATTTTTTTCTCGGATTTAAATGCTAAAAGTATTAGTTACCTGCTATAGTAGGTTGACGCCTCCCATTCCAGAATTATAGGACAAACTTGAGGCCTGTGAATACAAATGTTCATCTTCTCAGAAGTTGATCATCTTTTGACATTTCTAGAGGAGTAATCACATCATAGTTTGCTCCAATGATTACAACACTGTTATGTACCCACTTTTTATCAAGACTGAATTTTTTGTTTCTATTCAATAATCGGGAAGTTGTTTTTTTTCAAAAGTTAACATTTACAGAGGAATGGCCAAGAAACTTTTTTTTTCAACTCCAAAAGTTTAGTATTTGTCGAGCATGCATAGCAATTCCGATGTCGTCGTCGGCGTTAAACAATGACTTGAATGCCTATATATCATCTATAATATTATTTCTTTTCATATAGGCTTGGTTATTGGTTTTAATATATTAATAGGTATTTTTATTTGATTTGATCACTTTTTATCTACATTTTTTCGTAAAATTAATTTTTTCGCGTTTTTATTATGAATCAATGGATTGAAAGTGAAGTACAGTATACATAAATAGTCTCTAAGGTGATTTTTTGATTGAATGATGTTTTCTCACTTTGTAACACCATTTTTGATTGACATTTGTGGAGATAGAATTTTTTTATAGTTGCTGAATGAATTATCGCGAGGCATTTGAACCGTTCAGTTCGTGGATTAGTAGTTGTTTGTTGGAAGAGTTACACAAATATTTATTGACGAAAATTTGTTTATTATGACCATCCAATCGAAATTGTCAAGAGTATTTTTTAAACTCACTTTTAAAAAGTTATCTAAAAATGAAGTTTTTTAACTCAAAAAATGTTTGAGCAAATTTTATTTTTTCATTTGAGGAGTAACAGAAAATGTTGTTTATAATGACCATCCAACCAATACTACCAGGAATTAGTTTTATCATACAAAAGATATTTATTGGGTTAGAGCCAAAAATAGAATGTTTGTCATCTATGGCTAGTTTCTTCAAGTCTTGACTGGAAGGAGAGAGTGTGTGCGTTCACCTGTATTGTTTTTACGTACCATGCTCGTAGCTTTAAACCCTAAATCTTTTTAGCTTTACCAGGAAATCATATATATAGTTTGTGAAAAAGGTGTCAAAGAACACTTTATGGTTACTGGAGTTGGACACATAGCTCAGCAACTACAACTCTGCCTTACTACCTACAGTCATTCATTGTGACCTTTTGGTGGTTAACCATGCAATACCTTTAACCGTAGCCGTTGCAATTGCAATTGCAAAGCATCCAACTTTTCTATTCTGCATAGCCTCATTAATGCTGAGGTTTTTTGAAAGATGTCCCAGTCCCGAAATTACTTGTATATCCTATATGAATGCGCTTTTTTATTTCTTTGAACCTATTATAGAATGTACATGACGTAAACACACCCAATATCTTCATTCAAAGACAACTATAGTCTTTCTGGCCAAACAATTACATCCACTCTCCCTATTTTCGTGATCATGTGTGCTTCTAATTTTAAAAGAAATAGTCCTAAATCCTGAACCATTCACTTACCCCTTAATTAGTGAGAAATAAAAGTCTCTTAGACTATCAAAATATATATATAAAATTGTTAAAATAATAATGAAATATTCGACGAGTAAATCTCTGAAAGGTGCCTTTAATTTGGAATTTTTATCCGATTTACGCCCTGCCCACTGTAATCAAGTACAGTCAAAAATAAGCTCAAATTACACAACAAAATTATTTTGGCCAGCTCAACAGTTATTTTCTAGTCAAAATTAAAAGCAACAAGATTACCATGCACCTTCCACCAGATATCACTTAGCACTAACCATGTTTATGTTCTTAGTAAGATTTGGCGCGCATGTCTGCGATAGGCAATGCGCAGCAACTGTTTTGATAAGTGTATTCGATTAAGTACGGTGGGTCTCAATTGGATGTGCATTCGCATTTAAAACTATAAGCATGTAGGGTAATGTAATTTAAAACAAATATTTTGGTGATTCAAATAACAATTTTCGATGTCATCATCGTCGGCGTTAGGCAATTGGTTACGGTCGGATGCAGATGCAGATGCGTAAACTTGCATCTAAAGCTAGAAAAAATCTAGCGCTACATTTTGTATTGCATCCGTTTTGTACAAACAAATTTCTTCAATTTTCTTTGAAATTGGTAATAAGACATTTCATTTTTTTAAAAAGAAAACAGTAGACATGAGAAAATATAAATATGCTAATTAAAAATAAACAATAAATATCAAAACCTGAAATCAATTTGATACAGAATAAAAACATCTAAATTGTATGTATGATTAATATGTAAATTTTATATAACAGACAACGCTTGTAAAGATTAAATAGTTCCTGACTAGAGGATGCCCTCGAAATGCATTGAGCTTATGTTGTCTTTACTTATCCTGTTGTTTACTGAACTAAATGCTGATAATAAAAAAAATATATATATATGTATATATATTTAATTAAAGTTGTATAGAATTTACATTAAAAATATTTATAGTAAAATAAATAAAACACAATAATATTTTTTAGTAAAGCTATAATAAAAATTCAAATATATTAAAAAAAGTTGAATCGGATCAACGATCGCAAGCTGAAGGTATTTCTACAAAATAATGTTTCCAAATTGTATTTAATACAAACGGTTTAGTTTCAATGGATTTCTGAAATAATTTTGTTTGATAACAAAAAAATATTTTCCACCATTTTGGAATTTCATTTTTACATTAATGATCTAATCGAAATTCCTTTACTTGCATCATTTTTAAAATAAGAACGTAACGAAATAATGAAACATTATTATTGTTCATTATAATGTTAGTATTATTATTATTATGATATATGTTAAGAATATTGTAAGGTTTATTATTATGATGTATACTATGAATAATGTAAGGTTTATTATTATGATATATGTTAAAAATATTGTATGATTTTTTATTATGAATGTGTTCAATGTAAAGAACTATTATCATATATATGCTTTAGTTAGCCAATGTGAGCAACTATAGGCTCTTGTAATGTGCAAGAATAAATAAAGTCTATTATTATTATTATTATTATTATTATTATTATTATTATTATTATAATTATTATTATTTTAAAATATCAACGTAACGAAATAATATGACATTATTATTGTTCATATCAATATTCGTATTATTATTATTACTACTATTATTATTTTAAAATATCAATGTAACGAAATAATACAACATTATGATTGTTCTTATCAATGTTAGTATTACTATTATTATTATTATTATTATTATTATTTTCAAATATCAATGTAACGAAATAATAAAACATTATTATTGTTCTTATCAATGTTAGCATTACTATTACTATAATTATTATTATTATTATTTTAAAATATCAATGTAACGAAATAATAAAACATTATTATTGTTTGTATCAATGTTAGTATTACTATTATTATTATTATTATTATTATTTTAAAATACCAACGTAACGAAACAATAAAACATTATTATTGTTCACATCAATGTTAGTATTACTATTATTACTACTATTATTATGAAGAAAAGAACGGATTCGTATATATGAAGACTGATTTTGCTTCTTAAAAGAGGACTTTATTTGGTAGATCAATTCGACACAACACGGCCAAATGCATGAACAACTTGCAAAAGCGACGCTCTTCTCCAGAATGTAATTCAAGCCAAGATGCCAATTCTCAAAAAAAATAAAATTAACTCAACGATAAAAGTATAAGCAATAAGAAGCGTTTTTCAAAGAAAACTCCTTTTCCCGGGAAGTTGGTAACATATTTTTTTTTCTCTGTCTTTTGTGAATATATTGAATGTTTTCATAAATGAATATGTCAAGAAACTATTATGTAATGTCATTTTTATGATGTATATTATGAATATTGTAAGATCTGTTATTATGATGTATATTATGAATAGTGTAAGATTGTTTATTATGATGTATATTATGAATATTGTAAGATTTTTTATTATGATGTATATTATGAATAGTGTAAGATTTTTTATTATGATGTATATTATGAATATTGTAAGATTTTTTATTATGATTTATATTATTAATATTGTAAGATTTGTTATTGTGATTTATATTATGAACATTGTAAGATTTTTTATAATGGATGTGTTTTATATGTAAAGAAATTATTATTATATATATGCCTTTGTTAGCCAATTGTGAACTATTATAGGCTTCTTGTAATGTGCAAGGATAAATAAAGTATAAAGTATAAAGTAGATTAAGAGACTTGAAAAAATCAAATCC
The DNA here is from genome assembly GCA_031471125.1 of Archaeomysis grebnitzkii. NCBI lineage: Eukaryota > Metazoa > Arthropoda > Malacostraca > Mysida > Mysidae > Archaeomysis > Archaeomysis grebnitzkii. The sequence continues at coordinate 4,153 of JARUHE010349881.1, read as the reverse complement.
TGCCAAAATGACTAAAACTCATACACGTCACGGGAATATTTTCTACAAACTAGGTGCAGATTCTGAACACCAATCTGTGCGTAAGTACAAGGATATTGATGAGTTAGAAGCTATACTCTTCAATTAAAATCTTTAAATTGTTACCAATACCTATTTAAACTACAAAAAAATATATTATTTAAAATAAGCATTTTATAAGATAAAGATTTAGTTAGTTATAAATTTATTAAGGTTTATTATTTTTAAATGTTATTACGTTTTTTCTAAATCTATTTCTTCTAGAAACCGTTTGTGTACACTTTTTAACTGTACATAATTTTTATTTTACATGTTATAAATTTATTTGACTATTCAGTTTTAAAATTTATATATTTTATTTGTTTTATTTGTTGTAAGATTTTGAAAAACAAGATTTTTATATTTTTTGTTTTATAATCTATGTATAATATTTGGAGAAACAACATTTTTGTATTTTGTTTTTTTTAAACTATGTATGTAAGTACTGTGTTGTAAAAACTATTTTTGTATTTGCCATAGTGAAAGTTCAATTCCTTATTGGCTTCTTTGTATAAATATGTATGAAGAACAAATAAAACCTAAAAACATGTTATTATTTTTTTAAAATATCGACGTAACGAAATAATAAAACATTATTATTATTCATTTTATTATTAGTATTACTATTATTGTTATCTTTTTTTAAATATCAACATAATGAAATAATAAAACATTAAATTATTGTTATGCATATCATTATTAGTGTTACACTATTATCATTGTTAGTATTACACTATTATGATTATCAGTGTTACACTGTTATTATTATTATTTTAAAACATCAACGTAACTGAATAATAAAACAATTATTGTTATTCATGTCATTACTATTATTATTATTATTATTATTATTATTATTATTATTATCATTGTTAGTATTACTATTGTTTTTTTTTTTAAATATCAACGTAACGAAATAATAAAATATTATTATTATTCATCTCATTATTAGTATTACTATTATGATCATTATTATTTTTTAAATATCAACGTAACGAAACATTAAAACATTACTATTATTCATCTCATTATTAGTATTACTATTATGATCATTATTATTTTTTAAATATCAACGTAACGAAATAATAAAATATTATTATTATTCATATAATTAATAGTAATACTATTTTTATTATTAGTATTTTTTTAAATATCAGCGTAACGAAACAATAAAACATTACTATTATTCATATCAATGTTAGTATTACTATTATTATTAGTTTTCTTAAAATATCAACGTAACAAAATAATAAAATATTATTTATTATTATTATTATTATTATTCATATCTTTATTAGTACTTATTAGTACTAGTATTGTTATTTCTAAGATAGCAATGTAAATAAATAATAAAAGATTATTACTATTCATATCATTATTAGTACATATTACTATTAGTATTATTTTAAAATTTAAAAATTGCAAGACATTATTATTAATTATCAAAAGTTAGGTTTGAGTTATGAAAGTTATTGTTTATTTTTTTCAAAAATCAAAAAGTTCCATTTGCAAATTAGGTTTAACACAAATTGACCAGAAAGGCTTTTTTTAATCGAAACTGGATATAAGTTAATTTTTTTATTACTTATGTTTCATTTTAAATAGGTTTTGTGTACAGCTTTGGCAATGCTACTCGCCTTTACAATAAAGAAGAGTTAAGTTAATCTAAATGACTTAGTAAATACGATGCATTTTTTGATAAAATTACATATTGATGATTATTTTAACTATTCAATGCATAGTAAGACAATATTTCCATGAACAAATTATAAATTTAATAAAACCCTAACTTTAATTAAGATGTTTTTGGCAGAAATAACAATGAGGTTTGAGCATATTTGAAATAAGGTTTATTTTGAAGTCTGAATCAGTTTCGTTCATGTAATTGCTAAACACTCCAACCAGAGCTGAATTTAACGAACAAGAAACAAAAGTCCAATTAGTTGTCAAGGTAAATATTGTCTCAGTTAGTGACAGAATAGATTTCCACATCTCTTAACTTAAATTGTCAGTAGATCATTCAGTCAAATGGTGAAATATCTAATAATGCTGTACTCTCCAAACAAATAAACAACTTGACAATATTCTAACTATCTATCATAAACCAAATCTAGTCAAATAGAAGACAATCAACAAAAACATGTACAAACAAAACAAACAAGAGTACAAACACACAAACAAAAACTAAAACACAAACGTAGAAACAACAAACAAAAGTTCATTTAGTTTGCAAAGACAAACAATGTTCAGAAAACTACTATTGGAACAGGCTTTATTATTTTAACCAGTTCGATGCGACAATCAATCCTAATTTAACTAGATTCACTGTTTTGTATTTTTGCTTAAAACTTTTTCATTGCAATTGCAGAAATCATGACATAAAAACCTGCATAGCAAAAATATCGGACATAAAACCATCAAACATTTTTGAAAAACAATAATTTTTGTTATTGTCTTAGCTATTTTATTCTAAAATTTTGTCTTTAAGAAATACAAATTTGTAAATATTTTACTTGAACTAAAACTAATATTGTATTTCCTTTGAATGGTGCTTAATAGAGCTTGATTTTAAATAGCATAAACAGCATTTGGTTGTAATAATGCTATTATTTGTCGGGCTTCGATAGTCGTGAGTGACTTCAAATATTTTTATAGCAAATCTCTCCTATTTATAAAATATACATTTTCATATACATTTATATTTGTTCGCGTTCTCTTACTCCATCAGTCGTCCCTTTGTACACGCCCCCCTGTCCTCCCCCGCTCCTCTTCCCCTCCCCGCGAGCATCCAGCGTAAATTGCTAGTCAAGCAGGAATAAATGAAATCCTCCATCACCATAGTAACGCCAGATCGATCGTCGAGGGCGCGAAAGAAAAACCCGCGAGCTATAAACCAATCGTACTACATCTCTTATAGTAACAGAAACAGGTAGCCAATCACGAAAGGCCTTTCATAGAGCTATACACAGGTAACCAATCGGAATAAGGCTTTTAAAATATTAAAACAGGTAGCCAATAAGATTAATCTATTCATACAAATGTAGGCGGAGTTTTGTCAATCTAATGGGGGTATACAAAGAGTGTCTGCAACCGAACAGCTTCCAACAACGTTCCGTTCTTTAAAGTTTATTTTGATTTTAATTCATGATTAGCTATTCTTTACTTTATCTTCTTTAGGGTGAAGCATATAAAGATATCGCAATCAGATTATTGCTTCAATGAACACAAACCAAGTTTAGTTTGTTATATAATCTTTCTCTTTTTCTTCCTCAATTATGAAAAAATAAACAAATTTTCTTAAATAAAAAAAGTTAAATTAACTTTTGGCAATTAACCAAATACGTCTTGAACTATTATTATTGTTATTAGTGTTACAACAATGGAAGAATACCAAATTGTCTGGTTTCATTTGTAAATTTATTTTAACTTTTGTTTTATAATTAGAATGTTTGTTTACAAACAAAAACAGCTGTTATAATATTTTTAGATTGTATCATTAATAAATAATTGTATTGTTCCAAAAAACTTCAACAATATGTTAAGATTTAAGATCACCTTTATAATATAAGGATGATTTTAGTTTAACAAATAAAACTAGCAAATTATTCATTGAATATATTTTAAAGAAATAATTTCAGTTCTACTAGCTTCAAATATTTACAAATGTTGATGTTATCTCCAAATGAAAAATTATATATATTTGTTTTTTCTTAAATATCAATTTGTTAAGGTGTTTATACAAACCTTCACGTTTATTCTTACAATAAAAAATAGCTTAATCTGAATCGAATGTGATATATTTATATTTACTATAACTACAACTGCTAACGTTCATAACACTTTCAATACATTTTTAGAAAGATCTGTATCACATACTAACTGAATAAAGATGTTTACACTAGCGCTGGTTATTTTATCTTCTTATACATGTATATATGTATGTATGTATGTGTGATGCATTTTGTATGTATCTATGTATTTATGCATTTTGTTTCAACATACATCCGCATATAGACTGATAAACCAACGCGCGATGCTCTCTGTTTAGATCACAAAACCAACCAAAATTATAGACATATATATATACATACATACT
>JARUHE010349870.1:0-10115 GCA_031471125.1 Archaeomysis grebnitzkii | reverse complement strand
ACATACGCACGTGTGTTAGTACTCACTCACACACATACGCACGTGTGTTAGTACCCACTCACACACATACGCACGTGCATGCACATGATCTTCCACATACAATGTGGGCGTATAAATGCGCGTTTTCTTCACCAATACATGAACCAAGTTTCATGTAATAAACTTACATTCATTTAAAGAGCCAAGTAAAAATAGACAACTAATTAAAAATATTATTTCCAATAGACATACACGCGTTGCACCTGCACTTGGTAAGTGTGTTTATAAACATACAAATTTAATTGAAACCCGGTCAATGGGACTAAGATTAAGTAAACATTTTTATCAAAATCTTAATTAGCAATAATTTATTTTACATATTTTTTTCAATATTATGTTCAACGAAGTGAGTAATTGAAATACTTTTATTATTTAATTATTTACCTAAAACAATGTTTTGTTCAGTTTTAGGAGTTTTTTTCAGACAATATAAAAACAATATTTGGAATATATCTATATGAGTTTGTAATGTGTAATTTTTTATACAACTGAATAAAAGGTTGACACAAAATGTTAAATAATTTTAAATTGTTTGTTTCTATATTTTAGATTGCATACAATAAATATGGTTGAAGTAAATCGCGATTAAAAAGAATACAACAAAATAATAAAATTAGAAGAGATCAATAAGGAATTTTGGTTTCAACTATAGTGTTGAAGAAATACGTATCAAAACTTTTTTGAAAAGGATTCAGTTTAAAATAATTCAAAATTAGAAATGTTGCATCAAATTTAGAATTTTTTCGGCAACACAATAAGGATTAGAGAAAAAATTTAAGATAAAGAACATTTTTTATAATTGCATCGCCAAGTTAAGTAAAACAAATTATAGATTACCAACATGAATATTTATTTAAACCTAATAACTGAATCCTTAATTTTATTTTGCATAACATAACAGTAAGTCAAAACTAACCGGAACATTGAATGAACTTTGAAATCTTGTTCAGAAAACAAAAAAGAAGCCCAACAAATACAATAACAACACATAAACAGCAGGATAAGAACAACACTAACAACATCTTCTAAACAATGCGAACGAAATGCAAAACTTCTTGGAATGTCCCTGCATTGTATAGACAACAAAGTCGAAATATTTGCTGGTCCAGAACACAAATTGTCAAAGAGGCAAAAAAAATCTTTAAAAATGGAACTCAACACCATTGTGAAGTGAAGCATCAATAAAAATATAAATAGTTTAACGAATCAAACTTTCTTTTCATCTTCGTTTTTACTTACTGAATACTTCAAAATAATATTCCACTACAAAAGGTAAGAAAACCATACACACCCAACACAATGTGGATCAACCCCTACAGATGAACTAGATTTATTATCACCTCTATGTAACCCTAACATAAGGGTGAAAAAACTGCACCTAGACCGAGATCTTACACCGTTCTGGACACAGAGTCTTCACAATCATCTTATATTGACTTATTTTTTTGGATATTGATCAATGTTCACTTAAGGGTTTGAAACCACGAAGGTTCTCTTAAAGGGCGAACAGGTAAGGCTCACTGTTTGCTGACACAATGAAAAAGCACCAAAGATATCATCAATAAAAAATATTCTTTCAAGATATGCGTTTCTTTTTATTAATATCTTGTGAAATTTTATAGACATGTTGGACATCTATATTCCAAAAATTAATGGCCTCTCTTCAATAGAAATTCATGTCAACAATGTACATATGAATTTAATACCCTTGATTTGAATTTCATTTCCATTTTATTTACCAGGTTCAGAAAAGTGAATTATTACTGTTTTTGTTTTATATAAAAATAATATTAATTCTAAAGTTTTACTTGTTCACGATGCTCGAAAAATATATTTAATATTGTTTAGAAAAAACATTTTTTGGAATCTATTTATTTCAGTTTTTGATCATTCAGCAATTTTGGTTTTCGAATTAATTTTATTCAAAAATATTAATTTTTAATGATTATAAAATAAAAGAATTGACACGATTTTTTCCCTTTTCAAAGTTATAAAATATTACTGTACCTTAGTGACATTAGAACGTTTTTAATATTAATTTTATAAATTATTACTGTACTTTAATGACACTAGAATATTATTAATACTAATTATTTAAAATTATAAATATTGAAAACCAAACACTACTCTAAACTCTTATCAAACTATATTTGTATCACAAATAAAAAATTTTAATACAAAACTAAAACTTCTCAATAAACAAAATAATTAAATACAAAAACGATAAATATTTTTCAAGTTATTCTGATAATCTAGAGTTAAAAAACTCGAAATGAGATAAAATGTTTAGTTTTAATTAATTAAACCTTTCAAACGAATTTCAGAGGAAATTCCTCCAAAGTTATAATCTCTGAAAAGTGTCACTCAAATTATTTGTATTTAACCTTTTCGATATCACTTGAGTGACATTGTCACTCAACGGGAGACGTATGTGGCAGACAGGTAAATATATTTTGATAACAAATAAATAAATAAAAACTTTATTTATAATAAAAAAAAAACATTTGAAACAAGCTAATCTGAATTACATTGAAATGGTTAATCATTTGAAACCAATAAGTTTCTTTGCCACTTAAATTCGAGATCTCGAAGGTTGATTAAAATCCAGAAAGGTTACGTGTCAATTAGTTTTTATTTTTAGGCTTAATTTAGTAATTATGTATTTTTAGTATTTTTTTAGTAATTTAGTAATCATAGATTTTTAGTATTTTTTAGTAATTTAGTAATTATAGATTTTTAAAGGTAGTCAATCTATGACAACTATTCAATCTTAATCATAGATAGTGTGGAGATATTGTACTATCGCCTAAAAAATAACAGTCCCATCAACTGAAAACATTATTCAAAATATACAATTTTAAATCATTACATCCGCTTCATAAAAAATCCGAAGTATGCGGATTTTTCTTCTTTTATACAAGATCTTACAAGATCTTACAAGATCTTACAAGATCTTATAATAACCAACGAAAGGTGTTTGTTTGGAAAAATATGTTTTGCCGTTAATATGATCTGACGATATAAAATATAACTTTAAATATGTTATTTTGTTTGCTTGAATAACACATTTTATCACACTGAAAACACTTGACTAACTTTTATCTTTTAAGATAGTCAATTTTGACTAAGCTTTATTAAGAGTGCACACTTTTTCTTGATTCAATCAACTTTCTTGTGAGTCCATCAAAATTGTGTCACATTGTAGCAATGAGATACGATTTTGATTGAATCACAAGAAAGTTGATTGAATTAAGAAAAAGTGTGCACCGTTAACAAAGGTTAAAAAATTTGCTAATGTCAATTTGGACTATCTTAAGACATAAAAGTTAGTCAAGTGTTATCAATGCATAAAACAGTAACTTTAGCTCAATCAATAGATTTATTTAGGACATAGTATAACTAAAGATCTAAAACTTTTGAAAACTCAAACATATTTCCTTGGAGTCATGACATCAATGCTATAAAAACACAAAAATTATCGATAATTCAAAAACAAATGCAACCAAAATAAAATTTATTTTTCACACAAAAGGATAAAACTTTGACTCAAAAAGGTTAAGAATTAAAACTTAACAAAAACATCCGATTTATCCAGCTGAATTTTGGAGACTTCAACGGTGTTTAAGTAGTTGGCCAAATAAAATTATTTGAAGTAATATAATTAATTCTACATTTTAAGCGATGTGCAAAATACCATAAAAATATCAAGACTGTATATCATTTCAAATCATTCAAAACCCTATCTTAAATTTGATCGACAAGAAAACTATATTTCTTGAGAGGAACAATATTTTGTTTGATTTGAACGAAATAGAAAAATATAATTATTGAAAACAACTAGTGAAAATTAAAATTATCTTTCTTCAACATTAAATTAAAATAATTTTATAAGACATTAATAAAAAATATGTATTTTCTACTAAGACATTACTAATTGAAGTTTTGAAAAAACAATAAATTGATGTATTTAAGTCATACAAAAATCTTCGTAGAGCTGATGATAAGTTACCTATTCAAGAAATATATCTATAAGACATAACAAAGTTAGTTTGTCTGGTATAATTTTGCTAGGCTAAAAAATTCAGAAATTAAATTAAAAGTATTGTTATATAAGAACAAAAACAAAAACATTCAAGCCTCATTTTTTTTATTAAAATGAAATTCCTAATAAAGGTATTTGCCTTTTACGTCTTAAACAGGCAAAACAGTTTTTATTTTGATTAAAAAGCAAATGTCTCCTAAAAATATATTATCATGACCAAATTATGAGACACGAAATTAATTTTTTAAACAAAATTTCCAACAACCAGAAAGTTTTGTTCTTAAAAATTTGGGACATTAATGAAAAACTTGTCTAAGACCTGATTGACTTCATCACAAATAAGGCAATTAGAGCCAGCTTCAATACACCTGGGTCAACAAATATCTTTTGTGGAAATTTTTACAATTAATTAATTAGTTGAACTCAACTCTAAAAACAATAAAACTATTTGATAAAAACCAAATGTCTTTTAAACCTGAACTGATTTGTTCAATATATTGAACATGGTAGAAAATGGATGACCTCAATCTTATTATGTATAGAACTGAATAAAAGGTGTTTAAATTATTTTTTGCTAATAAATAATCAACTTTAAAATAAGACTTTAATTCTCTATATGTGACAGGTGGTAATACAAAAAAAACTTTCCGTAACAAAACATAGAAATACTAATGCATTTGTACAACTTAAATAACAAGACACTGCGTATTCATTGAAGTTTAGAATTTAAAACCAAACTTTTCAATAATGAAATCATAAATGTGAAGTATTTGTTTATAAATTAAAAAATCATTTGTATAGCAAACTAAAAGTACAGGGTGGGCCATAAGTTTCCATACATAGTTGAATGTACAATGTATATTTATTTATTTTTATACACTCGAGACGATGCGTTTGACAAAAGAGCAACGAATTGAAATTATACTGATGGCGTTCAACATAAAATGTTTATTTTACCAATGTATGGAAACTTATGGCCCACCCTGTATATTAACAAATAAAATTGCAAGAGCTGTCAATAAGTGTAAGCAAACACGTAAATATTTTACAACCAAGTAACCTTGTTAAAATTTATTTTCAAAATAAAATAATTATCCTTGCATGATCGTATTTTGAAAACTAAAATTAATTATTTGCTACACTTTCTAGAATAGTATTTCAAAGCAAAGAAAATAAATGTAAAGTTGCTTTTGTTTTTGGTAGATAATGTAACTCATTGATTGATTCCTCCAAAAAATTAGATTTGTTCAAGTTTCTGATTTTTTAATTTGTTGGAAATTGTTCCCTGAAATACATTTATTCAATTTAAATTTTCCAATCCGAATGAAACAAGAAAAAAAACGTAATAAGTTATTTTTTAGTGCTAAAATAATATAAAAGTAATGAATAATAATAACGAATAATGCTAAAATAATACAAAAAGTAATGAATTATAATAACGAATGATGCTAAAATATTACAAAAAGTAATGAATTATAATAACGAATAATAATAACGAATAATGCTAAAATAATACAAAAAGTTATGAATAATAATAACGAATAATGCTAAAATAATACAAAAAGTTATGAATAATAATAACGAATAATGCTGAAATATTATTTGAACAAGCATCAATAACAGTGCAGAACACTAGCAATGGCGAACGAGAATATAAACTGTTATAAGCTGTTGTAAAAAAAAAAAGTTGTAAAAATTCAATAATGATATAAAAACAATGATACTATAATGATAATAAAATTAATACTATTGTTATACTGATAATACAATCAATATTATTATTATTTTTATTGTTATTATGACAATAGTAGAACATTATTTATAACAATAAAATTATATCATTATTAAAATTATAATATATGTTATTACTATAATGATAATAATAATATAATATTATTATTACAATATTCAATAACAATTATATAATGAAAATAATAAAGTTATAATAATAATAACAATCATAATATAATAATAATGATATTATAATAACAACAGACTATAATAATATAACATATACTAAAATATAATATATAATACCACATAACATATAATTTAACATAATATAACATATAAAATAATAATAATAATGACAATCATTATATAATAATAATGATATTATAATAAAAACAGTATTATAATAATATATAACATAACATAATATATAATTTATATATTTATATATGACAATCATTATATAATAATATAATGATATTATAATAACAACAGTATTATTATAATAATAATAATAATGTTGAATTACTATTCCTTAAAAGTGAACATCAACTCTTGCAGATCCGACTTTTACTTATTTTTAAGCTTAAAAATTCGAATTAGAAAGTTGAAAAAATTCTTCAGGTCTGAATATTTTTACGATTTCTAAAAATATTTTATTCAAGTTTTTTTATGAATAAAAAATTCAAAATAAATAAAATACAAACTATGAAAATATAGTTTCTTTGAAGTAAGGAAACTTCTCAAATTGAATCTTTAACAGAAACAAAACCATACCATAACTCTAGATATTAATGCTAAAAACTAAGAAACTTCATTGTATTTTCTATTGTGAAAAACATTTTGCTTATTTATTTAAATAACAATAAAAATAATAATTAAAAATGAACAACAGTAAAAATAATAAAAAAAAAAGTTTTATTACTAAAAATGAAACTACAAGAAAAATTATTTAACAAAATTAATGCAAGACAGAGATAACTAGGAGCAAATTTAATGAAAGAATGTAGATTGAAAGAACTAGTTTTTAGATTTATTTTTTCATTTGGTTTACAGAATGAATAATTATAAAGCTATTTCTGAGTTCAATGCAAAGTCATTTTGCTAATTAGCTTAACTAAAACATTTAAAAAACAGTTATGTTTAAGTAAACAACATTAAATATACATTAACATTGGAAAATTTATTTGTTAAAATACTAAGGTGTGAAAGATTTGTTCATGATTAAATTTAACAACGAGCAACAAGTTCTAAGTTAAAAAAATAGAATAGACATTTATTTTTTATAACAAATCTAATTTCATTAAGGCTTAAGCGTTTGATTAAAACTATAAACAATTTTAAACTTTTAAATTACAAACCATACACAATTTTACCGTACAGAATGATCGCAAATATAAAAATCTGATATTGCAACAAAAAAATTAAAAAAGCTAAAATTTTAAAGGTTCTTTATGAGTAATCATGAGATTCATTTTCAAAATGACTTGTACAGCCATAGGTAACGCAAACCGCTTAATACAATGTTAAAAAAGAAATATAACATTACAGATTAAAAATAAAATGTAATACAATTGTCGAGGTAACCCTAGGTATGTGATTACACTATACTTGCTGAAGGTTGGAATAAGTTATGTTCGATAATAAATGACTAGTCCCCCCATTAAATGACTAGTCCCCCATTAAATCTAAAGACCTTAATCCTAATGAGACGTACAAACCAGCATCGGAAGCACCAAGCCTCGGAATGAAAGTTTTCAATACTAACTATAATGTAGATTGGTCGTCATGACAACACTATAGTTAAGATTAAATGGAAGTGAATGGAAATTTTTGTTTAGGTTGATCAACAAGCAATTATTTTGTGGTCGTTGTCCCTCGAAGCTTAACCATAAAAAATGTATTTTATGGCACAACCATTGTTTGTGTTTGACCCAATTATCTAAAGTTTTTTACACATGTGCCATAAACAATTTTTACACATGTGCCATTAACAATTTTAAACAGATGTGCCATAAACAATGTTTACACATGTGCCATAAACAATGTTTACACATGTGCCATAAACAATTTTAAACACATGTACCATAAACAATTATTATACATGGGCCATAAACAATTTTACACATGTGCCATAAACAATTTTTACACATGTGCCATAAACAATTTTTACACATGTGCCATAAACAATTTTACACATGTGCCATAAACAATTTTAAACACATGTGCCATAAACAATGTTTACACATGTGCCATAAACAGTTTTTACACATGTGCCATAAAATCTTTACATATGTAACATAAGCAATCTTTACACATGTGCCATAAACAATTTTTACACATGTTCCATAAACAATTTTTACACATATGCCATAAAAGTTTTTATTTTCTCCTTAAATTTGAGTTCCGTGGAAATGTTTTTTTAACCCTATAACGCCCATTGGGTCTTTTAAGTGACGTTTCAAAAAACTTATTTTCAATGCAAACACTGTTGTGTTAACGACCTTACGACATAAATAATTCGGGCGTTATAGGGTTAAGATAAATTCAAGTTGTTCTATTGTATTTTTATTCAAGCAGGGTTGTGTTATCAAAATTTTGAAACCTGAAAAATTTCTATCATAGCTTTTGAATGAATTGAGAATTATTGGAATGACCAAAAAATATTTAGCTTAGCATTTAAAACTAACCTTATTGTTTGGGAAGAATAAAAACTTCCTCAACAATATTTATACTCAAAAGCGTGGGTAGGAGCTATCACTATCACTGTTTATTAAATAAAAACAGTTAGAGATTTATATTTTATACTTTTTTTTATCTCTGCAGTGACGAGAGCAGAAAACTCACTTTTTATCGATCATTAACTAGTTTAACTGTTTCACGCATTTTTGAAAATGTTGTTAGCTAACTTTCACATATATGTCGTGAAATATAGATGTAAAATACAAACAAAATCTGAAATATATGTCTCTAACAGTGCACTGTTATGAAATTGTATAAAACAACATTTTAAGAAGCTTATAATAAAAATAAATATGAATATGGAGCATTTGGCTTTAAAAAAAATTCGCATAATTTTTATTTTTAAAAATGAAAGTTAAAATAAAAAAATGGTTAGTTCTTCGGAGATTGACATTAGTTAACATGAGAAAAAATGTAACCCAATAACACCTGGCTTATTATTTCCATCATATTTAATACTCAATAGAGTTAGTATTGAACACAACCATTGTTGTAGAGGACGAATTCGTCCATCTAGGTACTAAAGGGCTAATCTATCAAAATCGTCAACATTCTTTTGTATTTTAACCAAAACTGGTCCAAATTAAAAAGTTTATTTTATTGATTTGTTATTTTATCATTTTATGTACTTTGATTAGATTATAACTAAGAAAATGCTAAATATATTTAACTTCAAACAGTGAAAGTTAAAACTATTTATAAATCTTTAATTATTTAAAATACTTATTTAATTTTATATGAGAATTTTTTTTTATTCATTGTTATCAAGATGTTCTCAAACTCAAAACTGGTTTACATAGGCGCATCAAAACCCTTTTATAGAACGAGTACGTGTTCATTTTAAATCTATAAACTCACAACGGTTTAATCATTTCATAGTTCTGATAAATTTTCGATTAATCGGAAATATCAAATTTTCTATAAGAAAACCATTATTTTTAAATCGAAAAAAGGAAAACAACATTATTGAGAAAAACAAATAAATTCAGTAATGTTTTGTGTTGAAATAAAAAAAAATTATCTTCAAAAAAATGTCTAGTCCATAGAATGTTGGGTCAAGGTCCATCCCGGGTAGTCGCCTGAGGTAGTCAACACCTTCAAGATAAGCTCATCGTGATCAGCAAAAGGAATTGAAGTTGTTAAATGTAATCCAATTAAATTTGATGAAACAAACATATGGACGTTGAAATTATCACCTCCCCACCCCCTCCCCCACTCAATGTTAAGGGACGACTGAGAAAATAGGATGTTGGTTCACTTAAAGTACATGTACAACCAAAGAAGACTTTGCCAACAAGTTCATTTCAGTGGCAATTCAAGCACTCAGGTGGAACTGCTAGGATAAGCTATCCAAGAACTCGGTTTAAAAAATCTATGATCAACTTTGCCGTACATTAACCCTTTGAGGACCGTTGGTACATATGTGTACCAAAAGTTTAATTCATTTATTTTTTTTAGATATTCAAGTTCTCGAGAACTAACTAAAATTATAATGCGTGATTAAATCACGCATTATAATTTGTATTTATATTTAAATAATATATGTTAGTTCTCGAGAACT
>JARUHE010349869.1:0-18189 GCA_031471125.1 Archaeomysis grebnitzkii | reverse complement strand
TCTCTCTCTCTCTCTCTCTCTCTCTCTCTTTCTCTCTCTCTCTCTCTCTCTCTCTCTCTCTCTCTCTCTCTCTCTCTGTTCATGTTCACTTTTTCTACATCCCCTTCTTCATGTCACTCTTGTACGCATGTTTCAAGGTGCACTTTTATTTTTCAATTTTTTATAGCATAGAAGGATGTATCACAGTTATTATTATTATTATTAGTGTTAGTCATTAGTTCTAATATTAAGAAAGCATTTTATGTTCAAATAATCAATAGAATTGAAATATCTTCATTCTGAAGTATTTACGTTAGTTTGTATGCTAAATATTCAAACTTCAAATGAAAAAATTTAACACAAAGTATGAAAATATGAAAATTTTCACACAATAAATTATTTTTATAAATACCTCGAACCTTTACGAAGAAGTTTCTTTTAATTATTAAGCTGTGTCTCAATGACTAGCTTCTACAAATGACCTCTGATTGTTGTTGTTGTTGGGGCAGCGGATGATTTGTGGACTTTAACTAAATTTTGCCATTTTTTCAAAAGTAATTTTTCAGAAAAGCTTGCCAAAATGAAACTGAGTAACATAACATTCTATGCAGGTGTTAATGAAGATTTTCTTTGTGAAAGCAATATTGATTTATGCAAATTAATTTTTATAAAGGAGTTTGTGAAATCTGCTATTTCATCATTAAATTTGTGGTTAACCGACTTGCTTATTCGAAGGTTTAATGAAAAGTTAATCAAAAACAAATGAAAGAACTGGAGATTTAAGGTGCAGTGTATTTATCTTCTAAATTTTATATTTCTTTAAATAATAGACATCTTATGACTTTGTGGACCCTGATAGAGTTGTTTCATTAAATTCACAGTTAACTGAAGTTTTAATTTGTAAACTCCGCTCTTTTATCATTACATTCATGGTTAGCCCAGATTTTTCTTTTTCAAACAAATAAAATAACTGAAGATTTTATTTGGAAGTTTTAAAAAGATTTTCCCTAAAAGTCACGTTTCTTTAAATATTAGACTAATTATGACTTTGTCAGCTCTGCAATTAGATTATTAAATTCATAGCTAACCCATATTTGTGTTTGAAGTCTTAGAAAAAAGATGGTTTAAGATAGAAAGAAGAATTGGAGACTTAAGGCGGAATGTCTGAAGGATTTTTTTCTTAAATATAAATATCTTTAAATAATAGACATGCTATGCTTTTTTGAATTCTGCAATAATATCCTTAAACTCATGGTTAACCGAGATTTTTGCCTAAAGGTTTACAAGAAAGGTTTATTTAAAACAAACGGAAGAACTGGAAAATTAAGGTGGATTACCGTAAGGACTTTTTTAAAAATTGTATTCCTTTAAATAATGAACTTTTTTTATGAATTTAGGAACTGTGTCATTTTTTGATAAACCTCATGGGTAACTTAGATTTTTGTGTGCAAGTTTAGAGAAAGGTTTATTTGAAGTAAATGAAAGAGAAATGAGTTGAATGTTCCATCAGAACATATAACATTTGGAAAAAATATATCTTTTTAATGTACAGACACAGCTTTTAATGCGTAGCATTTACTGGGGATTGTTTAATTAATTAATTAATTTGGAAAACATTTTTACACCTACTTTTCCTCTAGTTTTATAAGTGTTACTTCAAAAAATATGAATTGTCAAACACTAAGTTTGTAAAAGTTATTCTCCAAGACATTAATAACAAAAAACTTACTCATTTTGCATACTTTTCTACAGCCTAACTATGATTTAATTCCTTTTAAAGAAGTTTTTAACCAACTTTTCCTATATAGAAAATATACACAATTATAACATTAAAACTGTTGCATATTTTCTGATACATGGAATAATTTATGCAATGTTTGAGATATGAACTGTTGTTGTGGAATTGGAAGTTTCTTGAAGTAATTATTGACAGTTGTTAATATATTGAATCGATTATGTAAAAGAACTATTACCTAAGCTTTAGTTAATACTTTTATATATCGTTTTGTTTATGAAAATATAAATATTTACTTTTAATTATCAAGGTAAGTACAAAAATATACATACTTTGCAAGTTATTAAAGAGCAAACTGGACTACATTATTATTAAATTAGTTTTCCAGTTATACTGTTTTTCCTTCAAAATATGAAAAATATTACTTTATAAAACGTAAAATTATAATGACATATTAAGTCAAACTTTTTACATGTTTACCTCAAGTGGTACACTTCCAATGTTTCTTGTATATGCAAAATTTACATTTCATAATTTCATAGTACAGTTTTTCCCAATATTGTACATTTATTTAACTGAATTTTTTCTTAAGTAACCTAGCTTTCACATAAGAGATAGTATTACCAACGCTGACTCTACTACATGCCTTTCACATCGAAACCTTAGTTACACAATACGTTTTCCACTCATCTTTTCTTGATACAGGATTAACTTTCTTGTCGTTCAATCAATGTTAAAATAGTTGATCTAAGATCAACAAAGTTGATCCGAGATGAAGAAAAGTTAAGTCGAGAGTACGATTAAGGTTTGTATCGATGCAGTTGTGTTTCTAATGTTTTTTGTAACTAACAAAAATTCCTGGCAGGTATGTACAAGGCCTGTAGTAGAGTCGGCGTTGGTATTACCTATCATTTAGTTTAATTTGTTATACATTCAATAAGAAAAATGAAGTTAAAATAAAAACACAATATCATTATAAATATGTTTGTAGATTACAGTTTGGGAAACTCTGCTTTAATTATTTTAATACGAAGTCAAAAATATGTCTGGGAACTCATAAAGTAAGATGGAGGTGAGATTTATTATTATTATTATTATTATTACTATTATCATCATTTTCATTATTTAACTTTAAGTTTATTTCGCATTCTGACAAAATTTCTTCTTTCTGCTTGTACGTGTTTACTCCAACCCACTTACTGCGCATGCTCCAAAATTCTACCACATGATTCTACTACAATTTTACTTGCGTAAGTATTTTTATCAACTTCTACTTTTTTAATTATCTAAAAACTAAAATATATTTGTAGCTTTAGATATAGAATAATAACATAATTTGGAAAGTAATAATTTATGTGTAATTTTCGAAAGTTTCAAACAAAAATAATTCCTATTTTTATTCCCGCCATTCTGAGGTAATTTTCATCTAAAATGGCGGTAATAAAAGCTGGATTAAATTTTGTAGAAAATATTACTTTCTAAAACGATGTCATTACCATACTAGAATCAGACACATTTTGTTAATTACTAAATTGAAAACTGAAAAACGTTTGATGAAACTTTATATATTTAAGTCTTAGTAATTAGCTGAAGTAATGCTGCAAGCTTTCGTAATACTACATATATGACTTGAATATATGCAATTTTAACATAAGATCAGAAAATTATATGCTTAGAATATTTTTTAGAATGGAATGAAGAATAATTTAAGGTATAAACAAGTCTTTAAAATTGCATGATAGCTTTTTCTTACTAATTATACATCATCAAAATCTTCATTCATACCACTACATCATAATTCACTTCATTGCCAAAATTTTGAACATTGTTTTCCTTTTTTCTTTTTAAAGCTCAAATATTTAGCAAAGTAATTATCATAAGAAATCATACAATATAAAAAAACTTGAAAAAATAATATATTTGTATAATTTATAAGACTAAAATTTATATACAAAAACTATTTTTATTAGATGGTAAATTGAATTACAAATAGTCATTGAGATGTAAATTTCATTTAAACATGTCTTAAAATGAGATATCTGCTCAAAACCTGTACAAACTATGTATATAACTTAATGGTACGACTAATATAGTATAAATGATTATGTTTAATGTTGATTTTAAGAAAATATCATAATTTAAAATGTTTTTTTTTAAATATGTAAGATTTGTGTAAGTATTTGATAAAAAAAAACGCTCTACGCTCTATTTGTGTTTCACTTTTAAGCAATAACAAAATCAATGTAATGTTTCACACTTTGCTTATGTATGATTGTTCGTATGCGCTTTCTTATGATCATAATTATATAAAAGGATAGTTAAGTTGACGCTTCCTTGAATTAAGTTTAACGTTATTTTTCGAAACAGTTTCTTTCATAAAGTAACTATTTTTCAACCAACTTCAACTCTGATATAATTTAGTCATACTTCGTTTGCTAGTCAAAATCAAAACATTGAAAAGACCACGAGAAAATTCTATTCAAGAAAATTGGAGCACGTTTATCAAAATACAATGAGTACGATTTGAGAATTTTTGTATTCTACACAAATTAAAATTAATTTGTTCTTTTTCAAAACAATCATATGATTGTTACGGAAAATTGAACGTTTGTAGAAACCAAAAAAAATAAAGTTAACGATTTTTTTGTAGAAAGTTGTGATGTATTTTATTTATTCGTTGTTCATAAGTTACAAAATTTTATGAATTTGCAAAAATTTAGCAACATTTAAATAAAAAAAACGACAAAACCAAAAAAATAAATCAACAAACAACCCCAATAACATAAAATCCCACACGTGAAAGCTATGATATTTGAATGTGGCTTACCTCACTTGTGCAATTTTCGATCCATATGTTAACTGCAGTTGTTGTTTTATTATAAAAAAAAGTTTTTGAGTCTTCATTAAACGATAAAAGAATAACTGTTCCATTAAAAATATTTTTAAACAAAAAACTTAGAATGACCCATTTTTTTTTTTTTTATTATAGAAATTCAATTGATATTTATGAATACCTTACGATTGAAATCAATTTTTGGATCGACAATAGTGAGGTAACCCAAATGCAAAAAGGTTACCTGACTTGTCCTATTGTAGATTCATTACCTCAAGATCTGCTTTTACGATTGAAGAAAGATTAACTTTAGATGCAGAATAGTTAGCTCAAATTTATTTATTTTTTCATTCTGTTCTCAATTATAACTTTGACTTTCACATTTAAATTGTCTTTAATGGCAAACCACTTTATTGTGAAGCTAATTATAGATTCACATATCTTAAACAAAACTTAGAATTTTTTTAATTGTTTTTACTCAAAATATCAAAAAACATTAAAATTATCAACATTTTTAATGCATTTCATCCTTAACTTTAAAACCTCCTGAATCAAAATTACCGTAAGGACTAAAATACATTGAAGTTAACATTGTAACTTACTTTTATTATGTGGAACGAAATAGTCCTTTCAAGAGTTAAAGGGTTAATAACAATAATTATTCAGATTATTTAGATGGTTCAATTTTAACAAAACATTTAAAAGTTTAACTTCATTGAATTTTTTAAAGAATGTTTGACATCTTTTTCATTAATTATTAAATTAAATAGTTGACATCTTTTTAATTAATTATTAAATTAAATAGTTGACATCTTTTTAATTAATTATTAAATTAAATGGTTGACATCTTTTTAGTTAATTATTAAATTAAATGGTTGACATCTTTTTAGTTAATTATTAAATTAAATGGTTGACATATTTTTAATTATTTGTTAAATTAAATTGTTGACATATTTTTAATTAATTATTAAATTAAATGGCTGACATCTTTTTAATTAATTATTAAATTAAATGGTTGACATCTTTTTAGTTAATTATTAAATTAAATGGTTGACATACTTTTAATTATTTGTTAAATTAAATTGTTGACATATTTTTAATTAATTATTAAATTAAATGGTTGATATATTTTTAGTTTATTAATTATAATTTTCGAATACTTTCAAAAACCTATGTTTTTAACTTAACGACATCCTACATATTTGAACGGTTTTCACAAAATTAAAAAAATTATGTTAAAAACGACATTTGTTTGCTGCCCAAATTTTGTTTCTATCAATTTAGACTAAGAAGAACAGTATATATTTGTGACGTCATTACTGAGACCTTACAAAAGGGTGTAAGATCTTACAAAATCTTTTGAAAACTTACAAAAACTTGTAAAACTTTATAAAATCTTGTATGATCTTACAAAACCTTGTAATAATTTACAAAATTTTGTAAAACTTACAAAATCGTGTAAAAAGTAATAAAATCTTGTAAAAATTTACATTTTGAAAATAAAGAATATTCAATGAACTTGTTGAAAATTTTTATCTTTAAAAATCCCAGAAAATTTTTTGAATTATGTCATCAAATGAATGTACAGTCATAGGCACATCAATCTGGAGTTATTAATGCATTTCTTCTTAACTCCAATATGTCTTTATTTGTTTGTAGTATTTAATTTGTCGAACATTCATTGTAATCAAATTACCTTAAGCTTCACACATTTACTATAAATTAAATCATAATGTATAAATTATATTTTGTTGGCTTAGGTTTGGTCTAAATCTTAGAAAATAATTCTTCCATGTACATCTTTAGATTGGTGTGCCTAGCACTGTACAATAATTTACAGAAATAAAAAATACCTTTTTATAATTCCAATGAAAAAAAAATTATAATATTTATACTCTGTTCTGTTATACAACAAATTTTTATGACCACAATTATGATAATTATAAAAAACAGTTGGCTATTGCTATTATTATTATTATTATAGTTATTCTTTTCATTTTGTTAGACCTAAGTTATAGTAATCATAATAACAATTGTTTTTGGCTATTAATATTATTAGAGTTATTATCATTACTATTATTGTTATTATTGGTATTACTATAATTATTGATATCATTACTGTTATTTTTATGTTATACCCTAAATATAAACGCTACATAACAATATACAATCGTAATAATTATACAATAACTAAAACAACTCTGTAGTAATTATAATAATCATTCAATAGTTATAATGATTAAATAATCATTAAAACATTTGTAAAATAATTATAATATTTATATAATCATATATTAATTATTATAACTAAGATAGTTATGTGTTAGTTGAAATAACCATATTTTAAATAAAATCATTACATATAAATTATGTAACAAGTAAAATAGTTCTACAATAATTAAGATAATTATATAACAATTGAAATTGTTATATGACATTTACATAATAACTAACATAATTAAATGATAATTACAATAATTACAATAATTAAATGGAAATTATAATAATTAAATAATAATTACAATAACCAAATAATAATTCGAATAATTATAATCAGGACAACAAGCTCGGCGATATCTGCTTCTCTCTTCGCTACGTCCCAACTGCTGGAAAACTCACCGTCGTCATCCTTGAAGCCAAGAACCTGAAGAAGATGGATGTCGGTGGACTGTCAGGCAAGTGGTCTTTGTTATCAGTGGTGGTTGTAGTGAGTGGTTTTTAAAATGGAGAGTTTTCTCATCAGAAGGCTATACGGGGGTTGTGGTTGTTTTGTTATTAAATCCTATTGTAATATATTATAATAAGTAGTCTATATAATAAGTGGTCTCTGTCATCAGTTGGTCATTAGAATGAGTTGTCTTCTTATCGATGGTCTTTGTAATAAGTGGTCTGAGGGGCATCGTCTAAACTCCCTTTTGTATGCGGGCCCTTCGCAGGCTAACGATATAAGGCTTCGTGAAGATGGACTGGGTTAAGTTACCTGAATAATGTGGATCAATTGAAGTGGGGTCTATCTACTGATATAGGTCCTTCCTGAAGACACTGCCGTATGAATTCTCGCAGGTTCTGGGTGCAGAGAATGCATGAGCACTGTGAAAACTTGTGTTAGGCAGAAAGGGTCATAGCATGGGCATATACTGTAGACGCCAGCTAGTGGCGCCAGCTGGTGGCAGAGAGTTACCAAGGCTGCGCGATGCCTCGGTATATGCATATTAGTAGTTTTCTGCTAAGGTCTTGAAATACAATGCAATGTTTATGTTGTGACTGTACGTTCTGTGTATTTTATAATCAACTATAAAATTTACAATCATTATGTTCTTACCTTGATTGGTCGGTTAAATGTTGTGCGAAATCCAACAAATTGCATACAACAATACTCAAAGTGAAAAAAAACTCCATAAGCACCAATTATTTAAACAAGAATTCTGAAAGGGATTACTATATAGTTATTTGACTTCATGATTCTTGTCCTTCTATATTCAAATTGGTTAAATGGTTAAAAAGTTTTACGGATAAACGGATCGATGATAGCCCAAGTGATGTAATTCATATGCAAATAACATACAGCTTACCTCACATGTGCTATTGTCGATCCATCAATGAAGGAACGTTCAAATTATCATTTGGATACTCTATTTTAATTCTAAGTAATTCCATTGTTTTGCAGATCCTTACGTAAAAATATGTTTGATACAAAGTGGCAAAAGAATCAAGAAGAAGAAGACCAGCATCAAGAAATGTACTTTGAACCCTTACTACAATGAGTCATTTTCCTTCGAGATTCCATTTGAACAGATCCAGGTAAGTTTCTTCTTCTTTTTATCTAAACATTAAAGTTGAGGTTCTGCAAATTGCTGCTCTGTATTTGCTGAATTGTGATTTCTCACAATACAGTTTTTATGTTAGTTTATAAAAGTATTATACATTTTAATTAGATCCATATATATATCTTTTTTTTTCTTTTTTTTTATTATTATTTGGCCCGAATTGACCAGGCTATGGGTGCAATGCACATTCACCGCCGGTTGCCAACAGCATCTGGTCTTTCCAGACGGTCACCCATCCAAGTACTAACCAGACCCAACGTTGTTTAATTTCGCTGATCATACGGGAAGCGGTGTTTCAACGTGGCCAAGGCTGTTGACCATATATATTCCTGAAAAAAGGATTAACTAGCATTCCAGTATTCTTATTAAATAAGAACTGTTAATACATTTTTTTAAATCTTCATAGAGATTAAACACAACACTGTATAATGAATTTTCATTTCTCAAACGTACAGCTCATCAATATGTTTTATTTCAATGAATTACTAGAAAAAGAATATATTCTTGATTCATCAAAAAACAAAAACATTAATGAGTTAATGACTCATCATTTTTTTATTTCAATGAATTCTTAAAAATAAAAACATTAATGATTCATCAAAAAACAGAACATTGATGATTCATCAAAAATTCTTTCCGCAGAAAGTCCATCTTCAGATAACCGTTGTTGACTACGACCGCATCGGCACATCGGAGCCCATCGGGCGAGTGGTGTTGGGCATGAATGCGGCGGGAACCGAACTTCGACACTGGTCGGACATGCTTGCATCGCCCCGTCGACCGATCGCCCAGTGGCACACCCTCAAGGACCCTGAAGAGGCTGACTCCATTCTCAACCTGAAGTGAGTTATGTGAATAATAAGATTACGTATCATGGTTGTGAGAGTGTGCTTCTAAAACAATGAACTCGGCGCTTGCATACAATTACTGGGTTGGTTACCTTTGTGTTGTCCAGTCTGTATTGGTTTATATCTAGGTCTGGGTGGTGTTTACATCCGAATCTGATCAAATATATTCAAGTACTTAGAATGTTATGATTTAAATTATTTTTCAAGTTTTTCCTTCACCTGGTATGACCGTATGGTACATTGTTTTTCGAACTCATTTTCTCTTTGTTGTGTCACAATTAATGCTGTGTTTGCCCAAATGTTTTTGCTTCTAGTCAATTGTTCATTTTTAATTCTGATGACCTCTCGTGTTCTATTAATGTCAAACTTGTGTTGACTTTGAGGTCGAGAACTGTTAAGTTTGGTTAGGAAAATAAGATAGCGTGGACCAAGTATTTTATTAATGTCAGTGACAAACACAGAACGTCAACATGTTCACTCGACAGAGGTTGGACAAACACTAAAGAAAAAGCCGCATTAATGCAAGCGTATTGTATCTACATACGGGACATTTACATAAGTATTATAATTAACTTTAAAAGTTATTCACACAATTATAAGTAACAATATGATAATTAAAATTATCATATTAATATACACAACAATATCAATTAAATAATACATTCAAATATAATGAAATATTAAATCAATAATAGAAAATGATATTCAAGGTGTAACTTAATTAATCTCTCAATACTCCTTCTCACATTGAATATCCATTTGATTCAATAAAATCAAATACAATTAAACATTAAATCAACAATAGAAAACAATATTCAAGGTGTAACTTTAATAATCTCCCAATACAAGATTCTGAGTGAAAATGTTTTCCAAGACCCTTTTGATGCACTGGGCAGAGTGTCATAAACTGCCCTTCTTGGATGTGCATTCAAACTGTTCAAGAAGTCAATTCTTAATTTAATAATAATAATATTTAAAATGGTAATAATAGTGTTAAAAATATAATTAACCATGATTTACAATGTTGATGATAATAACTCCTAAAAACAGTTCCCTTGAGAATCTAATAGGGCCGTTGTTCAAGAAATCATAAAATAGTAACTACTTGAGTTTCATACAACTCAAATTTCTTAAAAATGTAGCCTTTATTCCTGTTTTTGAAGAAATGCCAAAAAGTTTAAATTATTAGGGTATCCATCCTATGGATACCCTATTACAATCGACATGCATGGGTCAATACATCATCGCCTCGCATTCACAATTTAGGTGAAAGTAAATATTTTTTTGATTTTTGATTTTAAAGTTTTTTTTATTGAACAAATTTTATAGATAATGAGCTCAATAATAACTTGCTTAAATAAAAAAATGCATATAATATATTTTCTTTAAGAAATGACATTTTATAGCTCAAATTAACTTTAATTTTATTTTAGTGTTTTTGTAAGAGGTGAGGGTAAATGTTAAAGTTTTTTCATAGCTCTTTATTGAACAAAACTATAGATAATGAGTTGAATAATAACTTTGCTTAAATAAAAAAATTCTATATATTATATTTTCATGAAAAAATATGTTTTATAGGTTAAATTAACTTAAATTAAACAATTTTACTGTTTTTATAAGAGGTGAAGGTAAATATTGAATTTTTTTTTAAATTTACAAATTTTTCTTGAATAATAACTTTGCTTAAAAATAAACAAGTTTCTATAGATTGTTTTCCCTAAAAATGATGGTTTTTATGAACTTAAAATATTTTGCTTTTTTTAAAAGAGGTGAAGACAAATGTTAAAATTTTTTTCAAAGTTCAGTTAATCTGTAATCTAGGTTTTTGTTTTTTACTGAAACCATTTGTTACCTCTGGTTGATGGATGCCTTATATCCAACTTTTTTGAATGAAAAACATTTAAAGTTTTAACTGCTCACATTGGTTGGTCCAGCACCAACCCCTAATGCAAAGTTTGGCAGTTTTTTACAAATGCTGAGAGCACAAATTTAAGGTTGCGTTTTAAATATTAGGAGCACTATATATAAAATTTCAACCCTTTTCCGAAACCCGGGGTGCACCTTTGCAAATTCCAGACACTTTATAAATACTGAGCATGGAGATTCAACAATTGTTGAGAGTATTTATGTCTCTCCATAAACCTCTGTTTCTGTTTTCAAAATAGCTTACAGGTTGGTTCTTTTTTTGTTGTTTTCAAAATTGTCTACCAATTGGGTTTTTTTTTTCAAAAGCGTTTACAAATTAGTTATTTTTTTGAACTATGTTTTTACACTATTCTGTATTTGCTCAATTATATAACTCTCATTAAACAAAAAATACATTTCATTGAACAACAAATAAATTTTCTGAAATTGATAAAATAAAATTTGTAAAACTTAAGTTAATCTACCTCAATGTTGCTCCACGATAGGTATATGAAACGGGTCTTTTTTTCAACTATTAACATTACTTTAATATACACCTAGTTGCCTACAAATTGGTTCTTTTTTAACTATGTTTTTATTATTATGTATTTACTCAATTGTATAACTTTCATTGAACAACAAGTACATTTTTTAAATTAATAAAGGAATTAGAAAACCAAATTATGAATTCACAACACTATTGTGACAGTTGCTAGATTGAACTGGTATGGTCATTTAATGAGAAGGGATGAAGCATATGTAGGGAGAAGAATGATGAACATGGAAGTGGAAGGTCATAGAAGGTGAGGTAGACCAAAGCTTGGGGTGGAAAGATTGGATAAGAGAAGATCTGCAAAAAAAGGTTTACAGGGCAAGGTGGAAACCCTAGCAAAGAACAGCAACCCCATTTAAAATATGGGAATAAGCTGCAGAAAAAAGAATGTGGAGACATACATTGTTAACATGCAAGAGCATTATTAATATTGAAATTGTCAAAAAAAACTCATTTGGAAATCTGACATTACCTATAAAAAAAACAAATTCGGATGGTCCATTACATTGTCTAGAGCATTGGCCAAACTTGAGTCCTCAAAACATGAAGTGGTACAAACTTGAAATTAATTTGAAAATCTGACATTACCAATAAAATTTGCCTTTGCAGAACTGATAACCATGTCAACTAAGAAATATACGAGTCACTATAGTGACTTGCCACTGGGAAGGGTTAATATTTTAATATATGTTTTTATTTAATTAGTTTAGAATTTTTTTTAACAAATTAAGTTTTTTTCTTTGTATTTTGGTTTGATTTATGCATCAATGGATTGGAAATGAAGTATACATAAATAGTCTCTGGGGGATTTACTGATTAAATGACGTTTTCTCACTTTGTAATGCCATTTTTATTGAGTGTTCCATTAGGAAAAAGCTCTACATAGGTTTTATTTTTCCGTCGTCGTCTGCACCTGAAGATCAATTAATGTTTAACAATTTTGTTTTAAGAGTTACAGAGATCTTGCTTAGACAAAAGTTGTTTGTCTTGACTTTCCAGTCAATATTGTTATAAATATTTTTTTTTAAATTAACATTTACGGAGCTATAACCAAAAAACCCTCAATTCTTAACTCTTAAAAAGTTTTGAGCAAAAGTTTAAAGTTTTTTTGTTTGAAAAGTTACAAAAAATTTTATTGAAGAAAAGTTGTTTATTATGACCATCCAATCAAAATTGCCAGGAGTAATTTTTTCCAAAAAACGCAACTTGAAAAAGTTAGTCAAAAACAGTTTTGGAAAAAAAATTCCATAAAATAAACATTGAATTATAGCCACGAGATTGCAGGTCATCTATGGCTAGTTTGATTAAATGATGTTTTCTCACTTTATAATACCATTATTGATTGACATTTCTGGTTTAGACTTAAAAGTTTTTTTTAACAAATTTTTTTTCATATTTTTTTTATTGATGCATCAATGGATTAGAAATGAAGTATACATAAATAGTCTCTTATGGTGATTTTTTGATTAAATGATGCTTTCTCACTTTGTAACACTATTTTTGATTGACATTTGTGGAGATAATTTTTTTTAAAGTTACCGAATGAATCATCGCGAGACATTTGAACCGTTCGGTTCGTGGATGACTAGTTTATTTTCAGAAAATTTGTGTACAATGACCATCTAACCAACACAATCAGGAGTATTTTTTTTTCAACAGTAAACATTTATGGTGTTTTGCCAAAAACTCATTTTTTACCTCTAATTTTTTTTAACAATTTTTGAGCAAAAGTAGTTTTTTGTTTGAAGATTTACAAAAATATTTATTAAAGACAAGTTGTTCGTCATGACCATCCAATCAAAATTTTCAGGAGTAATTCTTTTTGAAAAACCCCCACCTGTAAAAAGTAAGAGCCAAAAACAGTTTTTAACTCTGAAAACATTTGACCAAAAGTTTCTAGTTTTTTATGTTGTTGAACTAAAGTTGTTTACAATGTCCAAGTAAGCAATATTACCATGAATAATTTTTTCATACAATAAATGTTTATTGAATTATAGCCAAAAGTACAATGGTTGTTTACTTCACGCGAGATTGTCGGTCTTCTATGGCTTGTTTAAATTAATGTACAGTACAGGATCCAACATATCTATCGTATATTTTTTTTTGTGACATTATGCTACCATTTGTTCATACTTATGAACATGCAATTTTGATTTAAAATGTTTACTTTTTGTAGTGGACCACTTTATAAGCTAGAGCGTTGCTATGCATAAAGTAATGAGCAGCTATATTTTCATTTTTCTTTGATAAAGTGAAAAACTTGATCATGTCAAATTATTTTCTTATGAATAAATTAAACACTTTGTCTAACCTAATTTTAAAAAGTTGTAGGCAACATATAAATTTACAATAGTCCTTTCATTATGAATGAAACTTCTGAGGACCCTCAATAAATAGTTCAAGGGAAACCTGAGATTGAACACCTGCAGAAACTGGTACAGCTCGGAACAAATAAATACCCATATTTTCATGAAAACCTCCCCAAAGTAGCAATCGATACACACTAAACTGCCTGCCGTGTTAACACCATACACCTGTTCTTAACTTCTTATGTGTGGATGGACCTGGTCCTGCAGGCCCTCTGGACACCGAAACATTTGAAAAATTTGATATGACCAATCTGGTGCATTTAAATAAGTATTGATCAAAAAGACAATTTATTTATGTAAAACAATGGAATGTAATATTTATAAATGGTAAATACTTTTACTTATCAGATGAACTAAATTCTTTGAAAGTGAAGTCCGTATCTTCGCAATAGTGAAATGGTAGACCTCTTACAAAATATAATCTTAAGTATCTAATCCGACTTGCTTCCTTTTATTTTGAAGAGATGCATGTTATACACATGTTTTGGTAACCAATTGGCAACAATTTGATACCCCTGTATATAATGGCAACTTTTTGTCAGTACAAATAGCAATTAGGTGGTGAAAGGATGATAGTGAGCTACACAACATCCATGTATGTATGGACGTAAATATAATTTTAAATGGCTTAATTGTATTCAACAATTCCTTCCAATCCAACCCGTGATTAATTAATGTTACACATGGAAGTATAATTGAATCTTTATTAGTTTTCTGTATTTCAATAACCTTATGATTTTAACATTGTCGGGATGAATACTTTTTAGCTTTTTCTTAAACTCTGATGTCAAATATTCCTTCAAACACATTGAAAAATAAAACAATCTAAATTTTCTGCATGCAATTATGCTATTATTTTTGAAAATTTAAATAAATATCAAATCTAAATATATCCGATTTGAAAATGTTTGCTTAATCAATTGTTTTTATCCTTGTTTACAAGTGAATGTTATGAAACCCACTGTAGTATGTGTATGTATTCGACACTATTTTACCTAGGCTCTGTGGCTACATCTGATTGCTCTTGAATCATGCGTGCACACATTCAGGGTGTCGTAGATTGGCTATTTTGGTTGAATCCTCACACAACCCAATTTTGAGAATGTCCTAAATGTTGATATTTAGGAAGACTCCACTAAATGACATTTTTTGGAAACTATAGACATCCTTGCACACACCAAAATTTATGAAATGATTGCCCTACACACATGCACGCAATGCCGCTGTACTCGAAAGGTTTGACAACGTCGTGCTCTTCCCGATCAATTTGGAAGTTTTTGCCAATCCAAATTGATCTAGTTATCTGGGATCTACTTTCTGCTCTATAGGAAAGCATAGCTGTATTGGCTTAGTCAATTATACCAATTACATTTACCATCTAGTAAATAATCTATTGTTGCAATGTTCAGCTTTTATAAAATCTTTATAATATTAATGCCAAAATTAGTATAATCTGTACTTTTAGCTAATCTTTATCCTGTTCTTTTATTTTCAGGTCGCTACCGATATTGAATGTGAATTGATTGAAGTTCTGAACAACTTACATATTGAGTCTTCATATATGCTGGTTTAATGAGTTTTGCTAGATCTTGTATAGCATTACAATTGAAAGCACTGATATTGACTTTTTTTGCACATTGTGTTAAAAAGATTGACGGATTTATACTAAAGTGGATATTTTTAAGTTATTTCAGTGCCAGACAAACACTTTAATTTAGTGAAATATTCTGTGATTAGTTTAATTTTCTTGTGTAAATAATTTTTGTAACTGTTCAAATATTCCTAAGTTGTACAATTTTATGAATGAATAAAGTTTTGCATGACATTTTCTGGCATTAATTATTCCATGTGCATTCTTTGACCTTAGTTTTTATAATAAACTTTACCTGAATTTCGTTTTTATTTTCTTAATCCGTTCTAAACCTATTTTTGGCGAGTTCGTTTTTTTGGGTTAAGAGCTTGTCTGAAGATTCATAAACTAAGTTGAAAGAAGTTCATAGACTATAAAAGAATATGTTGAAGATGCTTTACTTCAACATATCCTTTTATAGGTACGTTGGAGAACAAACAGAAAGCCGCAGATTCCATAAACCATTCACCAACACAGTCCCCCTAACAACAAGAAAACCAATAAACATTACAACTCGCAGGATGCAAGAACATAAACATCCGACACCTGGGCCCCACTGCAATAGCAACACTACTAAAAAATTTCAACACGAGCCATAAACATCTGGAGAGTAGCAAAGACCATACCTATACTCAAACCCATAGCAAAAATACTCGCGTTTCACCGACAACATGAACCTCCCCTCACAACACGACTTAAGAGAACAAAACTCCACAGCACTGCACAACAGGCTTCAACAGAAAACGTCCACCCACATGCCCATTGCCCAATCACCCTCGACAGGTCCAAAGTATTTGACACTACACCTGCACAACACCACCATCCCAAACAATACTGAATTTCACCTCAAACTACACAAAAGGCCGGAAACAATATACACAACTAAACAACCACAGAAACATCAAGACCGGAGTACCCCAAGGAGTTTATCACTAACACATTTCAATATCTACATGTCCGACTTACCAGAACCACCATTAAACGTACAAACAGTAACCTACGCAGATGACAATACTCTCCTCGCACATCGGCCGAACAAACACTTCACCTACAACAGACCACCAACTAACACTAAAGCACCAGACCCGACCGAATACAGCAATACACTACACCTGCACATAAACATTACTCCCAATAGTAAAAAGACAAAAATACTAGGCTTCACCTTCGACCCAAAAGCCACAAAAAGTACAATAAGCATGCTGAAGGCTCTCACTATAACACGCTGGGGGAAAACAAAAGCGACACTACTCACCACATTTAAAACTGTCACCAGACCCATACTAGAATATGCCAACACCATATGGTCACGCACATACATCAACACACTACAAACCATGCAAAACACTGCACTACGCACAGCCACAGGATGCACATTGAACACCTACACGAAGAATCCAAAATCCTCCCCATCAAAACCCGCCTCAAACTACACGCCTCACAACAAAGACAACTAGCACAACATCCAAACCACGCACTACACCCCTTCACACACCAACAAACATACATTAAACATGGACACAACCCCCAACAGACCACACACCAAACCATCAAACAACACTTGAAGGACATACACAGATAGTCACCAACTACACAGACGCCAGACAGGACAAAAAAGTCCACAACAGACCTGCCCCAGACATAAACAACAATGAACAATCATTTCCACACAACATGTGCAGGACACTGACACAGCTCAGAACAAATGAAATCCCCACACCTACAAGAATACCTACACAAAATAGATCCAGACACTCACCCAACACCAAGCTGCCTGCTGTGCCAACATGACATACACAACACTACACACCTTTTCACATGCCCTCGTGGGCGGACCGACCTGGGCCTGGAGGCCCTCTGGACAGATCCGGTGGGGGTGTCTGACCTGCTGGCCCGATGTTCGGATCTGGTGGAGTGGGGGCTGGATCCTCCGGCGTAAGGGCTCCATCCTCTATGTCGAGGATGCAGTGAGGTCGACAACAACAACAGGTACGTTGGAGACGTGCCATAATATAAAAATACCACCCTCCCGGAATTGATCTTGAAAACAGTTTGTCTATTTAAAACCTAACGTACCCAAAAAAAAGATTTACATGCAATGTGCTGCAGTTACCCCCTAATTAATGTGACAAGTCATGGTGATTTCTTGGATTGCAAATTATTACATTTATGGTCTTCAGGCAAGGAGGTGAACACCATTAAAAACAAACCACAAACGTCATTTAAATATATTCACCATAGTTCAAGATCTGGCAGTTTCAAACATTTATCTATATATACAGTAGGTTCCGCCCCTTTTATTTCCAAATGTGATCTTCTATAGCAGGGGTCGGCAACCTTTTGGAGTGAGAGGGCCAAACAGCTATTCAGTTCCATGGATGCGGGCCATATAACTAAATATTGAAATAAAAAAAATAATTTATTATAAATGTATTTAACAAAAAATAGATTAAACCATACAACCATTGAAAATAAAATAAAATATTTGAAAAAAAAACTTTCTTATTTTA
>JARUHE010349858.1:0-10115 GCA_031471125.1 Archaeomysis grebnitzkii | reverse complement strand
ACATACACACACACACACACACACACACACACACACACACACACACACACACACACACACACTCAGAGATACATGATGAATGGTTTTTCAAAATTAGATTGCCAATTAATCTTATAAAGTAGTACATGCAATAATTTTATACATCATTATATTATTAAAATGTTGAAAAATGTTGAAAAGAGATTGAAATAACACCAATTTAATTTCTGACTTTATTAAGGTGTCATACATACTTGATTTCTTCTCTAACGTAAGAATGGACGAGTCTATTATCGAAATAATTTATTGCCCAGATATTCCCAATAGCCAATGGTCAACATTAGTATTGCACATTTGTCTTGCAATGCCAAAATTTATTGCTTTATTTTCCAACCACCCACATCGCGCCATGCTGGTGTGTTGTTAATGCTTTGATTCTGGTTTACCATTTTGCTTCAGAGCTTCTATGATGTGGTGAAAAGAAAACTTTAATATTGTGTACTATATATGAATTTAACGAACTTTCATTTTATATGGAAAACGGAATCAAGTATTTGTTTTGGTTGAATATATTCCTTCGCCCTTTGATTACCCCTTGATTACCCATACCATTAACACATTTATTACTCTTCCTATTAAACCCTTGATTACCCATACCATTAACACATTTTTTCTTCCCATTAACCCCTTTGTTACTCTTCCCATTAACCCCTTGGTTACACTTCTGTTAACCCCTTGATTACCCATACCATTAACCCCTTGATTACTCTTCCCATTAACCCTTCGACAACATGAAATAAGCAATCACTGGCGCTATGCCGTCTCCCAAAAGGCGTTGTAATGACCTCGACCTCAACGATCTCTTCCGTGATCAGGTCGGCCGGAAGTTCGTTGCTGCCAACAACAACCTCGATCGAGCCAACGCCGCCACCGAGAACAGAGCAAAACATCGTCGCGGTTGGCGCATAAAAGCGGTGATACTTTTTATTCAAAAAATAATGGAAACAAATATGAAATAATTATGAAATGATATACCAAAATGATATACTAAAATGATATACTAAAATGATATACTAAAATGATATACTAAAATGATATACTAAAATGATATAGTAAAATAATGTAGTAAAATAATATACTAAAATAATATACTAAAATAATATACTAAAATTAAATACTAACATGAAACATGTCCGACTATATTAAATATATATCATGAAGTATCTCATAAAATAAGTTTCATCTTTATACTCTTATCATATAATATAAATTTTATTAATGTTGTTTGTATTAATTTTATAGCATCTTTAGTGGTTGTTTTCCTATATTTATGATTCACATTTCCCTTCCTTTACTTCTTTGTTCTATTTAATGAAGCGATGCTCGTTTGCTTCTCAGAAAAATACATAAAATGTGTTTGTCGGTCTTCATCAGAGTCTTGTATCTAATCTATTCTAAATGTTATTAAGCTTTGACTGGAAATCCAGCTTCTATAGTTTAGGATTGATGATTGTTGAGTTTTAAATTTTTTTTTGTTCTTGGTTTTATTTTTTCATTTTTAAATGAACATTGAATTGTAGACTTGTTTCTTTAGTCTAAAAATATAAAGTTGTTTGGTTTTTGGATATTATATACATTTCATAAAATGATTTTGAATCAGTCATTTAGGCCTATAAAATATGTGTAACTATGATTCGTATGCCATTTTGTTGAGACCTTTTCTGAAATGATAGAATAAAGTTTAAATCATATCTTGATGATGAACAATTAAATGCTGATCAAATTATATTATTTTTTGACGGGCTTGCGCATGGAAACTCTACAAAAGAGTATAATTTCCGATGTCATCGTCATCGTCATCGTCGTTGGCGGCGTTAGACAATAACCTGAATGCTTGTACATCATCTATAATTCTCAAATTATATTTTATGTGGTTCAATTTTATTTTTAATATATTAATGGATGTTTTCATTTTATTTTTACTTGTGTTGTTACTTTTCATCTATATTGTGATTAATGCAACAGTGGATTGGAAATGAAGTGTACATAGTAGTCTCCGGGTATTGTTTTGATTAATTGATGTTTTGTAACACCCTTATGGATGCACATTTCTGATTAAGGACAAAACAATGTTTTGATGAACTTTCAGAATGTATTTTGGTTTGATTTATGCACCAATGGATTATAAAAGAAATCTATATAAATAGTTACCATGGAATGATTTTGGTTTAATGACGTTTCTCACTTAATTTGTACCGCCCATTTTTATTGACATTTGAGTATGTTGACATAAAAAGTTTTTTGATAAAAAAATATATTTTTTATACAAAGTTAGTGAATGGTCGCGAGAGATTTATAAGGGTTCATTAAATCATGAAGAAATAGAAAATAAAGTAAATATTCACGGACATTGTAAATGGTCTTTCTATGGAGTTCAACTAACATTGAAGAAAATGTCTACAAAACAAAAACTACCGACATCAGGAAACAAACAGATAGCAATATAATTCTTTGTTTCGCATCGCTTACAATTAACAATTCGTTTAATAATTTCCCCCCGCTTTTTAGGTAGTGAGAAATTTTGAATGTGAAGATCAAATGCACAATGAGGATGAACTTTGTTCAAGAATAATGCCTACCCTGGCTTCCATATTCACGTTGAACGAAACTTTCCATCATTTTCGTATTCAATTAAAAATATTTAGGCACATATTTCATCAAAACAAAACCTAATCATCATCGTGCTTTAAATAATCTCGTTCACTTGCAACAAATGTTTCTTATATATCTACATATAAAAATTAAAGCAAATGTAAGAAAAGTTACTGCGTGTCTGTATGTATATAAGAACAACAATTTATTTAGTCCTTATGTTTGTATATATTGATTATTATTGTTGGTGCGGTTATTATTATTGTAATATAACATAAATTATTTCTATTATTATTATTATTGTAAAAAATAGTAAATCAATATCATCTGCAATCGTAATTGAACATAATTATTGTTATTTAATTATAACAATTAACAATAATAGAATGAAATAATTATCGACAATTAACTTATTTATTTTATATAATTGATAATAATAATTTGATTACTATCAATACCGGATTTGGAATGATTCAAAACATTTCTCATAAAAGTTTTTTCAAAAATTTTGTGTACTGCTTAATATACATTTATTAAAGATACATTTTCATCGTAGATTTTAATGTTCAAAAGTGGTTAACCCGCTTACGAAAATGTTTGAAAAATATAAGGAAATTATAAGGAAAATATTGCATCCCTCAAGACAAACGAGATCAGCTGTTTTGATTGATGTCCATGGAAATGTAAATCATCTTTTCTCCTTCTCTCCCCGAGTCGCGTTTCACAAGAAACGTTTTATCTTGATTGCTTGTCTCCACGTTTCTTATTACAATTAAAATGCCGCTCCCTCCGTTCTCATAATTTATTTATTCTTCCTTTTTTCATTCAAAGTAAATTAAAATATCCAACAAAATTGTTTTTTATTTATCCAAATATCTCATATTTTTACATTATTCAGTTTTTATTCAATTGTAAGTTTATTTTGGCAGGCTTATTAATTGATTAAAAACTTTACGTGAACGAAACTGGAGTACGTTAGGCTAGATTAAGTTAGACTTATATTACTTACAATTGTAAGTACGATGAAGTCAATTGAGTTCAGAGACTGTAGAGCTGTTTCATTTTATTATTTATTGCTCTGTGGAACACGTCAATCAATAGTCTCGCTCACTATTCGCCTGTGTATTAGAATTGGTATTACCGAGCTTAAATAGAATTCTGGAACACAATTATTCAATAATAATGCGCTCTAAATGGATGCTTTTATATAATTTATTTAAATGATAGGTTTTCACATAAATTGTACGTCGTGAATAAATGATAAATAATTTCTTTCAAATAACTTGTAAGCTTTATACATTTTACATAAATGGGAAGATGGAGTTACTAAAAAGAGACCAAGACACCATTATGATTGAAATTGGAGATGTGCAGATGGAATGGCTTGGGCATATTTAAAGGATGGAACAAAGTGGATGGCTGAAATTCGAACAACGGGAGACACAACAGCTTGTGTGTATGGCCTTAAATAGCATTGGTGGAATGTCGACATTGAGTACAGATGCCCATGCCATATTTGAAGAACACCTTAAGCGTGAAAAATAAAATGAAAATTGTTTGAAAGATAAATTAAATATTTAACAATTAAAATATTTGTTTACAATTATAGAATTTTGATAATTGATGGCTGATCTTATGAGGAAAATTATCAATGCAATGGGACCTTACCCGGGGAAAACTGATGGACATTAGTAGTATTGTAGCTGAGCTGTAGAAATATATTTTACATACAAATGTTAAACCTTGTTCCATAATGTGGAATCACCTTAACGAATATAATACAACTTGTTATAACTTCTAATCTTAGATCTTTCTGGTTTTTTTTAATTTGATCTTCAAATAAGACATTTATGTTTCATATAAATGATATACAAAAAAAATTAAATTATGATGAGTAAGAAATTGTGTGTCAAAATTCAATGAAAAAGTTACAGACCAAAAAATTACAAAAAAACTGGCTGGTGGTTAATGAATCGTTTTGATTCGCTCAAGGCTAACAATATTGTTTAGTATAAGAATATAATTATTTTTTATAATGTTTTACTGTATAATTACTTTTAGGTTTTAGATTTACATTAATATAAACAAATTAAGAGTAATAACCTACTTTCATTTTTACATTTTTATTTCCGGAAAAGTAAATGAACATATAAATTTTCATTAAATATTTATAGACTTTTTGAAAACTTACTGGTTTCCTTTTTTTCAAGTTACTAGGATTTTTGTCGAGCGTGCGTAGCGAAGCTCTACATAGGCGTAGCGTTTCCGATGTCGTCGTCGTCCTCGTCGTCGGCGTTAGACAATGACTTGAATGCTATATATCATCTATACTATATTATTATTTCTTTTCATATAGGCTTGGTTATTGGTTTTAATATATTACTAGGTTTTTTTTATTTGATTTTATCACCTTTTATCTACATTTTTTCATCAAAATAGTTTGGAAAATATTTTCAACAAAAATTTTTTTTTCATACTATGTTTTTATTTATGCATCAATGGATTGGAAATGAAGTACACATAAATAGTCTCTAAAGTGAATTTTGTATAAAATGATGTTTTCTCACTTTGTAACACAATTTTTTTATTGACATTTGTAGAGATAATTTTTTTTTAAAGTTACTGAATGAATCAACGCCAGACATTTGAACCGTCCGGTTCGTGGATTACTAGTTATTGAACAGGAATGTCTTTTTTGTAAAATTAATATTTATTCAAATAATAGGTTTTCAAATCTTGGTGAGGCATCTCTTGGTAGAATTATGAAAAAAATCAAATTTTTGTCTTGCATATTTTTTTATTGAACGGGAATAGCTTTATATATAATTCTGAGTAATATTCTCTAGATAACTTTCTTTTGTAAAGTTAATATTTATGGTAATAATAGGCTCTCAATACTCTGGTTAGACACCATTTCATACATTTAAATAAAATATTTTTTCTATTTTTATTAACAGATTTTTCATTAATTATGGTAATGTTGTTTTCAAATTTTTTACTAGGTCACTGCCTTAATTCGTTTACGAATTTCTTCGTATTTGTTATATTTAATTTGATTAAAGTATAACGAACATTTGTTTTCAAAACAAATATATTATTTCATATCTTGGCACTCGTCTAGTTTATCGACAGAACATTGCCTTTAGCTACTGTGTTTGTGTACTTCATCACTGGAGCTAAATTCTAGCAAGATTTTACAAAAAGTGCAAAATTTTAATTGTTGAAATCACAAATAAATAAAAAGTACTCTATATCCTTCAAACACCTTTAAATACGTATGTACGTGTGTCGGGTTAGGTTATGTTGTTCATGGTGTGTAGGACCTCTTATTGATTTATGATTTTAATAACCATAGGTTTTAGTATTTTAAGTTCAACAGACAAACTGGACGGTTAAGAATTTCTTCTTTTTTTTCTTTAAATAATTTATTTTTTAATTTTCTTACACAAAGGTATTTTATCATACTTAATATAGTGGTATAAATACATTTGTGAAAATGTTGTTAGTAAACATTCCTGTAAAATAAAAAATAGAGTTGATTTGTCAAAATTAATGAAAAAGCTATTATTTAAAATAGTATAATTTTTAGAAATAAACTCCATAAATGAAGAATAATAAGAACTGAAGCAATATATTTTATTCTGATCAAATTTTACTCTTAAGTTAATAGCAAAATACTTGGTTCGGACGACTATAAAGTCGACGACAACGACAGAAATCTCAACTATATATAGAAATTTGCTTCACTTTGTTCACACGCTCGATAAAAATAAGAACTTTAATTTAGAAAGGTATGTCTCGTATTTCTAAAAAAATCAATGGCTATTATTTATTAATCATTATTATTGGAGATTATGCGTTCCTTTTGTTTTTATTATTATTGACCATTAATTAGTATAATGATTGCCTTTCATTTGTTTGCACATTAATCTATTTCTTCATTACCTATTATTCCGATGCTTAATACAGGCGCAACAAAAAGTGAAACGATGAAGAAGCATCTTTACGGACCGGATATTATGTCTTGCAATAAAAAGTTCGGAAATATTTCACCAAAGAACAAAAATATTTCCAATTTCCTGCCTCGGCGTATTTATTTATGGCGCCATTTCCATTCATATGTTTAGCCAAGGCGGTTTTTACCGCCAAAATTAGGCTTTGAAACGCGTCACTTAGTCGCCAGAATTTATTCCCTTTTTATTAATTTTTTTCTTTCGAAATTGAATTCGAAAATTATTTATTTATTTTCGGCTGAAAATATATTTTGTTTGAATGGGAATAATGAAGTCTGGGCTGCATAAAATAATCTATTGCCTTCCATTAATGTAAATTTTGTAATTATAATCTTCATTTATATTTAAATTGTTTCTTAATGCTATCTTTTTTTATGTTTTTATTGGAGTTTATTCTCAGTCTCCAATGTTTTATTCTATTAAATATTTTTGATCTTTCAATATTGGGAAAATGCGCAGTTGTTCAGTTTATTATTCAGCCGGTATTTTAGTGTCACGTATATAGCTTCATTACAAATGCGGGAAAACATAGAATAAAAAAAACAATTTAAGTTGAACAATCTGAAAAGAAAGCTGAATTGTAAGACAGAATTATTCACTTTCACAATATTAGGAAATCTCGTCCATAAACAAATGTTTTTAAATTAAAAATAGATAGTAAAAATTTATTTTTTCGTATTTTCCTGTATTATGAAGTCTTAAGCTGTGTTTTGAAAACCAGCTACCTATAAATTACCTTCTGTTGTTGTTGGGATGATGGATGGCTTGTTGACCGAGATTTTGACATTTAAAAAACTATTTAAATGAAAATAAAGAACAACATTCTACATTGATGTCACGAAGATTTTGTTTGTGAAATACCTTTTTCTTATCAAAACTTATTAAAATTAATAGTTAACAGAGATATTTATTTGAAGGTTTAGAGAAAAGTTTATTTTCAACAAATGAAAGAACTGGAGATTTTAAGGTAGAAGGCCCGAAGCACTTTTTTGACAATTTTTTTGATTTCTTTAAATAGTAATCATTTTAGGAGTTTTTAAACTTAACCAATTTTTCATCAAATTCATGGTTAACCAAGATTTTTATTTGATGGCTTAGGGAGAATTTTCTTCTAAAAAAATTAAAAAGTATGGATATATATAATGGTATTCAACAATTACACATATTTATAAACATGTTGAAAACTTAAACACTGCTTTTAATGCTTAGTATTTACTATCACTTTTTCATTACCACCAGTTGCTTTTGGAAAAGTTGTCCTCGATTGGTCTTGGTTAACGTCTGGTTAGCTGGATTCGGGACTTCTTGAAGGAGCGAACAATGAGAGTTTTGGTGCATGGCTCCCTTAGTGAATATGTAAACGTAGTGAGTGGTGTACCTCAGGATTCGCTCCTCGGCCCTCTCATTTTCCTTATTTTTATAAATCACCTGGTGAATGACATCCACTCAAAGTGCTGTCTCTTCGCGGACGGTTTAAAGCTATTCTTGGCGACAAAAGCAATAAACTCTAATACCTTGATAGTTGTCTGAGATTGCAGGCTGATATAGACCTACTGTTTCGAAGTAGTAATTCTTGGGGACTTTCATTCTTTTCCCATAAGTGTTACAGGATGCGTTTTTTCAAAACTGTTTGGTGATGTCCCTGATCAATTTACTTTCCACATTAATGAGGATCTTGTTGAAGTGCCAACCCAGAGAGATTTTGGCGTAATAATCAAACCAACTCTTCACTTTCATATTCACATTCCGTCTATAACCAACAAGGCAAATGGTGTTGCAAACTCGATCCTAAAAAGTACCGTATGTCACTCTACTATTTTCATGCGGTCAATCTTCATTTCTCATATTCGTCCTATTCTTGATTTTGCTTCTCCAGTCAGGAATACGGGTTATGTGAGCGACTCGCAGGCTCTTGGGGCTATCATGAAAAGGTGAACTAAGAGAGTCGATGGTTTTAGTACACTTCCATATCTCGATCGTCTAACTAGATTGAACCTTTTCTCTATGAAGGGTAGGTTGTTGGGCTAGGATCTCATTGTGGTGTGGAAGGTTTTATAAGGCGATACTCCTTGCCTGGAGAGCCTCTTCACTTTGAATATTATAGGCCCTACTAGAGGTCATTGTCTTAAACTTTTTGTTCCACGTTGTTGTACTGATTCGAGGAGCCGCTTCTTCTCCCACAGAGTCGTCGCAGCCTGAAATCGCTTGACGAAGCACGTAGTCCCTGCACCTACTATTAGCATTTCTAAACATGTTCTTGTTGAACATCTCGGCCCTGCTCTGATGGAGTTTGACTGAGTATTGGTGTTTTCTTTCCGACATTTCCCGTATCAACCTGAAATGCTGTGGTTGTGCGTGTTGGTTGATATGTGTTTGTTGATGTGTGTTTGTTGGTGTGTTTGTTGATGTATGGCTCGGACATATTTGACAAAATCATATTTGCAAGCTGCCCATGATGTTCGACTGCGAGCTTTTGGCGATTTCCTAGCTGGAGATTTTGTCTGCTTCTGCGGTGAGGATATCAACCCTCGTCAGGTAAGATTTGAGAGGCCATCCTCTATGTGCTAACAGTTCCAAAATTTTAAACCTTTTTTTGTAAAGAATCAATATTTATGTAGTACATGATTTTGTTTTGTTTTTGTTATGTTTTCATTAGTTTCTTGTTTTATCTATATTATGACCTTCTGAACAACATTTTAGCTAACATGTTTTTCATAATTTTAATTTTTGATTAAATAAACTATGCCCTTTTTAACGCCCTTTTTATGGACATTTCCGATAAAAGAGTAAAAAAATTGATGTAAATACTTTTTTCATATTTCTTTTGATCTACGAACTAAAGGGTGGGGGATGTAAACTATAGTATACTTGAAAAATTTATGGAATAAATGCATCCAAGATGCTTAACTTTTTGACCGCAGCTGCTGTTTTATAGATCGAAGTCTGATTTTTATTTTTAATTTATAAAATTAGGTTTGTTGGTGTATTTCAGGCTCTACTAAAAATGTGGACAAAAAAGCAGAAGAAAAAATTAGAATAGAATATCTTGAAGAGCAGAAAGCAACAAAAAGCTCAAAAGCGAAACACAAAGAAAAGAGAGATGCGAACAACCCTTTAATGATGATCTTGAAGGCAAGAAATAATTTGTAAGTTGTAAAAATTATTTTTTAAAAACAAATTTATCCATTTTGCTCATCTC
Organism: Archaeomysis grebnitzkii; assembly: GCA_031471125.1. Classification (NCBI taxonomy): domain Eukaryota; kingdom Metazoa; phylum Arthropoda; class Malacostraca; order Mysida; family Mysidae; genus Archaeomysis; species Archaeomysis grebnitzkii. Next base: position 272 of record JARUHE010349858.1, on the reverse strand, counting down.
TCGACGCTTTAACATTAAAAGATTAATAGCAAAAATTAAAAAGCTTCGATAAAAATAAATCTGACTTCGATAGTAAACCTATAAATATTTTATTTCGTTTTAGACAGCTTAGCCAAACACATTGAGCACTCGTCTTACCTTCTAGTTTAACCATGCACTTATGTGATTCTCTAATTACCCATGCCACTCTCAAGTTACCCATGCGACTCTCAACATACCCATGCGACTCTCAACATACCCATGCGACTCTCAACATACCCATGCGACTCTCA
>JARUHE010349847.1:0-10115 GCA_031471125.1 Archaeomysis grebnitzkii | reverse complement strand
GGGGGCGTCGGGACTGCTGGCCCGATGGTCGGACCTGCTGGGGTGGGGGCTGGATCCTCCGGCGTGAGGGCTCCATTTTCTATGTCGAAGATGGAGTGGGGTCGACAACAACAACAATAAAACAACTATAAATACATTTTTAACCTTGGAATGAACGCATGTGTCATAAAAAACATCGTCATTGATAAAGTTCTTACCACACAGTAAATGATTCACGCATGCATCGATCCTGCATGTAAAAACCACTTCGCATGTGCATCCGACCGTAATCACTGGTAGCAAGGAAATGAAGGCAATGTTGGCAAGTTAACTCCATTAAACAAAGTTTGCATTTAATTAAGTTGAAAACCATCCACAAACTAATTGTAAAATACAATTTTCATTAATTATAGCTAAGTGGTCTATATGTTTTCGGTCGACGCGTGCATATTTTTGTGATCATTGCGCAAAAAACGCAGCCATCGACCACCCTTTTTTTGTACCGTTCTTGTACTTCCCACAGGTTTTATATGATTTTACTTCGTGATAGATGTTTGATGTGAAAATAACTTTGGAATAAAGTGAGATGTATTTATGTGTATGAGATAAATTAAAACAATAAAGTATTATAGTGATTATGCATAGTTCTTCTTCATTTCAACGCAAAATACAAATGCCACTTACATTTTTTTGAATATGAAACATCATACACCTGGCAGTGTTGAAAAATGTACATACAACATTTTTTGTGCAGTTAGGGATAGAATGAATATGGATTTAAATTTTCAGCTAAATAGCTAGAAGATGAAAACCTAGACTGTGTTCAAACCACTTACCTATATGAATGGATTAGCCAAAGCATCTAGTCAGGTGTAACCTTTTTGGAAAGACGATCTTTCTTCTTCTTTGTTCAAGCGTATATTCATAAAGAAGGTCGATCTAAAATGTTTTAGCTTTCATTGTAATTGAATTAGTAAATTATTGAGAAAAAATGTTTAAATTCATAAATTGTTAATGATTAATTATACAATTCTTAAATTTGCTGTTCAATAAATATTGAATTGTTCCATTTAGAAAATTAATTTCATTGAAATTATTGATTTTTATTTTAAAATAACATATTGGTTTGTTATTTATCTTGAGCTTGATTAAGTATTTCACCCTTCATTTAGCCTATACCCGCTCGATTATCTAAATATAGCTCCGCAAGTGAAGAAAAAATCGTTTCAACATGGTGGTAAAATGACTTCAAGAATATGTAAATATTGGCGGGCCAATCCATATATATTGGCTTTTGTTGTAATTATAGTTTATCACTGGTAAAAACTCTAGCAACATCTAATAAAATTACTAAAACATGATATTTTTTATATTTATTCGTTAACTTATTTAGCATTGGTGGTTAAGCCTTTAGTATAAAAATTTCTCACGATGAATTTTATCAAGTCGAAACAAAGTTCTATTTATTTAAAAAAAAATTAAAACAACTAAGTTTCAAGAGAAATATATGCTTTCAAAGTTTAGATTATTTTTATTTCAACATTAAATTGACATTTATTTCAATCATATTTGTAATAAGGCGTTTTTATATAATTTAACATATTGAAATAAAAAAATGTAACTTAATACATAAACAAGTACTTGTATAAAAACATGAAAATTCAATTTTAAAACAATTTAATAATTTCTTAAAGGCTATGTATTTCAAAATACACGCGTCATTTCAACGTGCAGAGCTTGCAGAAGAAAGCTGCACCGGCGCGGTGCCCGTTCATGTACCCCAATCATCATTAAGCAGTGTTATTAAAATTAAATCCACACTAAATGCATATAGGGTATAGAGGACCCAATGCAGACGCATTTTTGCTGTTTTATTTTTATTTTACGTATGCCGTCGCTATGTTTTTTGTTTACATGTTACTTGTTATAGCTATATATACAGTAAACTACCTATAATATTGAACACAACCAACTCCGTGTTACTATCTGTTTTCGTTTGTTTTATGAATGTTTTCTTCAGATGCATCTCCATATTTTTAAAATCCCTAACGAGACGCGAGTAAACCAGTGCAGACGCATTTTTCCTTTTTGTTTATAAAATCCTCTAATCATTTCCAAGTTTTAAAACTTAAATTTTCTATCAATTATAATGGTTTATACCTATAAATTGACATTAAAAGTTTTATTTTATATAATGTATTAATATTTAACAAAATTAATAAATTCATATTTTTCTGTATTTTTCTATGTATTTTGTAATAAAATATATAATATATTGTTTCTTTTTTTCCTACTGAAATCTGATTATATATTTTTGATGAAGTTTTAATGTAGTACACGGGAGTGAAGACCTTTGCAAAGTATGTCTGCGTAACATCTCCCTGATTTTCTTTTACCCACGTCATTCCGGCATCTTTCCATGTGGTTTTTAAAGTCTTATAGACTTTAACTTTTGTAAATATCAACATAAGACCTTTGTTGTGGTTTCTTTAAAAATGCGTCTGCACTAGCTTTGGGTCTGTTTCGTGGTCTAATGGAGACACAAATTGTCCTCACTTTTTTCATAGTCTATTATTTTTTTGATGATTTTTTTATGTGGTGTTTTGAAGAATTAGGTTAGGTACATTCTGAAGCAAAAAAACGTTTGAAAAAAATAAGTACTTGTTTTTCGAATAAATTGTAAAAAGTAGTTTCTTAGTTTTTAGCTAAGAAAATTGCAAAAAACGTGCATTTTTTAGTTTAAAATTTTCAACTCTATAAGTTGATAAAAAAAATGATTAAAAATTGGTGAGTTTTATATGTCTCATGCTTTTATTGATCCAACTGTTTTCCATTCAATTTTTTGCAGCTATTGGCGCAACAAATTCATTCGTTTGTAAGTATTTTTATTGGTTTTAATTAATTAGAACAAACATATAAATATACAATTATTAATATCATTCTACTGAGCTTTTACCTTTTTTACAAGGACCTTCTTACGTCTTTTCAAACCATTTATATTTTGGCCTGAAACTTTTTTCAATTCGCCGTTTGCAAGCTTAATGTACTTGACTTTTACCTTTTCTTTATGGGTTTGGTTCGCACTTTCTTTCACATCTCCGTATTTTTCAGAAACTGCATCGACCAGCTTAGATTTGCTTGCTTGTTTGAAATGATCAGAGCTTGGCCCGCTTTGCAAATGGTCGTCTGCGTCTTTGAAAGCATCTTCTTCTGAAACTGTGTTGGTGCTCGGCGTTGTAGGTTTTTTCTTTTTCTTCTTCACTTTCTTTACTCTTCTTGTGTATGATTTATTTTCTGTATTTACGTCTTCATCTGCATTGGTATTCATTTTTGTAGATTCTTTCTTTTTTATCATCACCTTTTTTCCTCTTCTTCCATATGATTTATTCTTTGGATTGCTTTTTATTTTCTTTTTGATTATCTTCTTTTTTCCAAGATTTTTCATATTTATTTTTGTCATATTTTTTCCATTTTTAAAATTTTTATTAACATTAGAACTTACTTTGAATTTAAATTTCGAACTAGTTTCATTCAGGTTATTTTGCCATGTACTTATTCTGGACCTGAATGTATCTTTGAGCTTAGATTTGAATTGATTTGGTAATTGGCTTTTATCAATTAGCGAATTGAAACTTTCCAAGTTAGTTGTATCAAATGCTCCGAGAAAATTTGAAAAAACTTGATCAAAAATACTGGTGTCATAGTTTGCATTGAACACATCTAAGTATGTTGTTCCACTAAACATATCGTTGTTTCCATCTGGGGAAAAAGAACCGAACAAAAAGTCAGTGAAATCAAAATCGGATGAGTCATCAGTTTCAGTTGCAAGAATTCCATTTTGATTTAAACTTTGAATAATGTTACCAAAACCATTGTTTTGAACATTTACATCGCCAGTTGAACTTGCGGTGCTGTTGACAGTTTGGTTGTTTCGATAAACTCCAAACCCAGTTAAGATCATGTCGCCATTTTGTGCTTGGATGTCCAATTCATTGAAAAAGTCACTGTCGCCTATGTAAAACGGAAACGAGTCAGCAGTTGTACTTGCCACATCTGAAACATCAATCAATTTAAAAACCAATCCAAGTTACTTAAATCCACAAGACTTTCAATGTCAATTTGTGAAAACTTCAATGCAATGTCCTTGAACTGAAGTTATGAAGTTTACACTCAAATGTTTCTATTTATATTTATGTCCAAAAAGTATAAATTATTAAGCTTAAATAAAATTGATTTCTTAACATAACTAGAAAAATAAAAAAACATAAGAAAATAATAAACTAACCTACGGTGAGCACAATTTTATTATTTTGTGGATATTAATTTAATGCAATTTTAAACTAATGCCCTCAGCCGTCCAGGGTTAGTTCTATAAACCACTCGAACAGTGTTCACTTTTCATCAAGATTCAGTTAAGCTAATCATCAGATTTGTACCATGTGGGGCGAGGTAGACTCTCCCACTAAACACATTCTTCTGACATACATACAAACATATGTTCATTCCATTTAAATCTATAAATGTTTCTTCCACAAACATACACACATATGCATTTATGAAAACACATTCTTCTGACATACATACAAACATATGTTCATTCCATTTAAATCTATAAATGTTTTTTCCACAAACATACACACATATGCATGTATGAAAACACATTCTTCTGACATACATACAGCACAAACATATGTTCATTCCATTTAAATCTATAAATGTTTCTTCCACAAACATACACACATATGCATGTATGAAAACATATCTTCTGACATACATACATATGCATGTATGAAAACATATCTTCTGACATACATACAAACACATGTTCAGTCCATTCAAATCTATAAATGCTTCTTCCACAAACATACAAACATATACATGTATGAAGAATACACATTCTTCTGCATACATACAAACACATGTTCATTCCATTCAAATCTATAAATTTTTCTTTCACAAACATATACACATATGTATGTATGAATACACATTCTTCTGACATACATACAAGCATATGTTCATTCCATTCAAATCTATAAATGTTTCTTTCACAAACATACACACATATGCATGTACGAAAACACATTCTTCTGACATACATACAAACATATGTTCATTCCATTTAAATCTATAAATGCTTCTTCCACATACATACACATATATGCCTGTATGAATTTATTGACTAATCATCTGAGAGTTGTTAGAAAATCTATGCCGTTATAGTTGACGCTGGACATATCTAAAAGCAGTTAAGAGCTTGGGAAAGTAGAATGTTGTGAAGAGTTTATGCTTGCTTAGCTTCTTAGTCAAGCTCTAAACTCCAGCCATAATCAATTGCTTGCATTTTCCACATGACTTTGAATTGAATTCAAATAACTCTTGATTTGTATCGGAAAGAACTGAACGATTACTTTTAGCTAACAGAGTTCTGCCTAGCCTGGACATCAGTAAAGGATTATGACGTCACTAAACCGAGCTAGAATTTTCTTAGTTTAATTTTACTCGAAATGTGTATTTTATTTTTAGTAATGCTTTACTTTCTCATCAAGATTAATATATTTTTGAATTCAAGTAAGTTTATTTATATATGAAACAAGGTTAGAGATAAAAAAATTACTATGTTTAGTAACTTTTAATATAATATTTTTAGTAACTTTTTTATATTTATTTAATATTCTTAATTCATATATTAATGAGACTTCAATACAACTTTCATTTGTTTTTTTTTTCAACTGAAGGCACATTGGTACAATGACGTACGATTCTGATTGACTCACAAGAAAGTTGATTGAATTAACAAAAAAAATGCACATTGTTCATAAAGGTTGGTCAATTTGATGACTATCTTAGGCATAAGAGTTAGTCAAGTGTTTTCGGTATTCAAGCCAAGTGCTAAAGTCAGTTATTATACATATTTCTTTCTTTATTTTTTTCTCAATTTAAATTAAAACTTTAACATGTTTCTCTCAACAAAATTTTCTTGGGCTTATGATTATAACCTTGGAATAACTAAAATAAAATTCCTCACAAGGTTTTAGTCTGTTTTATTTGAAAAATGGTTTCGTTTGCTGTTCAATCTAGATCGATCTGTGCCAATCCAGATGGATCTAGATCAATGGTTACGGTCGGATGCAGATGCAGATGCGTAAACTTGCACCCAAAGCTAGAAAAATCTAGAAATTGCATCCAAAGCTGGAAAAAATCTAGCTCGGCATTTCGTATTGCATCCGTTTTGTACAAAAAAGTTTCTTCAATTTTAAATTTTTGCTTCTTGGCCACTTTTTTGGGATTTCCCAACACTGTGCAGCAGTGGCTGTAACTGTAGCAGCGGCTGTAGCTATCGCACAGTGGCTGTAGTTGTAGAAGCAGCAGCGTCGAACACACCCAATGAAAACATTTTTGTTAACGGTGCTACGAAGTTAAATATACGTAGCAACAACTTTGAAATTAAGGTCGATCTGGATCCATCTGGATTTATCCAGATTGAACACCAAACTCAACCATTCATGTGCTAAACTATTATTATAGCAAACAATACAAAAAGTAATAAAGACTCACTTGTAACTGTAGTACTTGGGTTCGTTGTATTAGAGACAGTTGTAGAGGAATTCACACCACCTGCGTTGGTATTTTCTGCGTCACTCGTTATCGATGAGTCAGGAGCATTGTTGATAATGATCGGTGCCTTCGTAGTTGACGTTGTCTCAGAGTTTACATTTTCGTCATCAGTTGACGTCGTTTCAGAGTCCAAATTTTCGTCATCAGTTGACGTTGTCTCAGAGTCTACATTTTCGTCATCAGTTGACGTCGTTTCAGAGTCCAAATTTTCGTCATCAGTTGACGTTGTCTCATAATCCTCATTTTCATTATAATTGGGGTCTGTTTCCGAGTCCTCTCCATACTCATAACCAACATCAGCATCCTGGCCTTGCTCGTTTTGAGTGTCAGTGTTGTCATAATAATAACTGTAAGCACCTTCATCATCTCCTCCGGACTGCTCTTCAACTTCATCTTCCCCGTCTCCTTCTTCAACTACTTCTGTATCTTCTTCTCCATCGGTATATGAATATTCATTATTCTCAGTATCTTCTTCTCCATCTTCATCTGCATACTCATATATATATTCGTATTCAATTTCACTGTCTCCTGCGTCTTGCGTTTCTGTGTCATAATCATAGATTACATAATAGTCTTCCTCTTCATAGTATTCGTAATTATCTGTCAAGAAAGTGAGTTTATTAATATAAAATTTCGCTTTCCATTATTATACCAAACAATAGATTGACTTTTCATATTTTTAAACATTTAACTAAAAACAATTTTTTTTGTTATGGATGTAGAAATGAAGATTGTGAAATGTTTCAGTATTTAAATATATAAATTTTATTTATGAAATTAGAATGTATTATGACAAAAAAAACACTGTGTGGGTAAATCGTTATATAGGAACTCACAAATTATAGGCTTAACCCAACAAAACATAAAATAAAAGAATTAGTAAAACAATATTTTATTGAGATTTATTGGACTAAAACATTTCAATTCAGTGAGATAATAAAATTTAGTAATAAGAAAGGGTTGTGCGGCTTGTGCCGCAAGCTTACATTGCGTACCGCCTGTGATATTAAAACTCATTTCAGAAGGTCATACATTTGTAAATTTATGAGTTTTTGTTATTATTTCCAATGTATTTATAAACTTTTATTATTTAATAAGGAAAGGTAATTCAAAGAGCATCTTTGAAGTATTGTTGGCATTATTTTTATTCAACGGGTCTATACATGCTCATGATTTTTCCCTATACAATCCAGGCTGTCTAAAAGGCTATGACTACCAGGTGGAAATTGTGAAACTTTGAGGGCCAGAACTGGATTTCTTGCAATCCGGGGTTAATTTTAATTTAACATGAAAGTACGGATCGAAAAAGACTTTCCAATTTTTTTATAAGAACAACTAAAGTTGCCCAATGGACGGACCTGCTGGGATAAGGGTTGGATCCTCCGACGTGAGGGCTCCATTCTCTGTGTCGAGGATGGAGTGGGGTCGACAACAACAACAACAACAACAACTCAGAATAAAAATATTTCATCCTATACAATGAATATTGCAATCATTATCATGTATATTAATAATTGATAAATCATACTAGTTAGTATGACCAATCATTTGATGAAAACAAAGTACTAACAATTATATTTAAATTTTATTTGTTTGAGGATTTTTTCTTGCTCGATAATATTGTCGCTGATTGGCTGTAAAAACCACACAAACAACAACAATATCCATGACTTTGAAGGGTTACAAATCAACCCAACTAAAAATCTTGGGTGGATCTGACAGCCTAGATGACGCAGCACGGTTAGACCACTGTCTTAGTTTTCCTAAAAGGGCACACGCCGCTTTCTTGCATTAAATCCCGGCCGATCCTGCGTTGTAAAAGAACAGCCCTTTGTTGGATCTAACCTGGACTCAATGTGATTCAGTTTCGAAGGTCTCTTCCATACTTCTGTTCATGCCAAGGTATATGCAAGGGATAACGCAATGCTTTGGACTACACATGTTTTACATTAAGGTAAAAAAAGAAAAAATTATGCTTTTGTAACACGGAAATAATAGAGAAGAAGCGTTGTGGAATTGAGTTTTCTAAGATTTGTTTTGTTGTAATTTCTGTTGACCAATGAAAGCGAAGCAAAATCTCATCTCACATTTAAAAAATCCAATTTTTAGCAAGTTGAATTTTGATTACTTAACTGATTATATTGCTTTACTTTACAATCCTTTATATTGTGGCAGAATCATTCTGCTATCACCGCCTCTTTAACAAAGAGAGTAATACTCCCATTGAAATTAAATATTTTTACAAACACGTTACAAGTTATCGCGCATGAAACATCTGCTTTTGAGAATCCTAATTGAAAAGCCTCTCTATGGAGTGTCTCTCAGCTTCTATCTTTATATATTCTTTCCTAATGAGTTAGTAATAGAGACTAACACAAACTATTATATTCGAGTGCAAGGACTATATATATACAAGTGTGTTTGCAAAATCTTGTTGTTTCTTTTATCGAGAAACTTTTTTATAAATTAATGCATTTGATCTTGTTAAGACAGCGTTTACAACGGTTAAAATCAACTATTTGTGCTACTCCTGTGGTCTAAGAATCATTATTTACGTGCTCAGCTGGTTATAAGAACGCTGTTGGGGTTTTGATCCATGTTTTGCAAAGTTTAAACATGATCACTGGAAGCTGTTAGTCACTTAATAAAGAAATAAATCTGAGCTACAAATTTGTGTTTTTTTGCGAATGACTTATCTGGAGTAAAAAAATTGTTTCAAAGTAAAAGAAAATTAATTACAACAAATAGATGATACGTCATCACCGGGACAAAACAAAGGCAAAGGTCATTGCATAACCTTGAAATACTGTAATTAATGCTGCACAAGTACAACAATTACTGTATAGTGAAACAAATATGAAAATCTCCGTAGTTAAAAATGATTGGTTTGTGTTCGTCATCATTTATAAAAATGTAAAAATGCTGTGAAACATGAACTTCTATAATATAAATTAAATATCATATCAATCATAAATATCATAAATCATATATCATAAATCATAAATCATATATCATATATCATAAATCAAATATCATAAATCAAATATCATAAATCATATATCATAAATCATATATCATAAATCATATATCATAAATCATATATCATAAATCATAAATCATGAATCATAAATCATAAATCATAAATCATAAATCATAAATCATAAATCATAAATCGTAAATCATATATCATAAATCATAAATATCATATACATAAAAAAAAACATCAAATAAATCAACTAAATGAAAAAATAAGTGCAACTCACCACCTTCAGCTTTAAAGATTTCATGCTTAGATTTTGGTATTTTTTTGCGATAATTTTTTTTCACAACTTTAATTGTTTTTTTCAATGGCGTAGTTGAACTTGATTTCATAATAGCATTTTTAGCAGTGTCGCTAAAGGCAACTTTTGTACCATTGGGAAAAATTACAGCTTTGATTTTATCCTTCGAAAATGTTTTTTCTTGAACATTTTTTGTTCTTGTCTTTCTTACAATTTTCTTTTTTTTATTTGTTTCTG
>JARUHE010349836.1:0-10116 GCA_031471125.1 Archaeomysis grebnitzkii | reverse complement strand
GCTTGAGTTTCGTTTGGTATCATCGATGCTATTCAACAACAATAAATTTGTTTTCATTCAGTCCGTCATTTTTGGGGTAATTCATTAGTAATTAATTCATTAGTAATTAATTCATTAGTAATTAATTCATTAGTAATTAATTCATTAGTAATTAATTCTTTAGTAATTAATAAAATAAAGTAATGACATCGAAAATATTAAAAATAATTATCAAAAAATATAGAACAAAATATTTTGAATGGTGTTCCGAGTCTTTTCTCTCGCAGCAAATGCCCTTAAAGACAAAAACACATTGACACAACCATTCAACACTATCTCAACTTTTTCTGATGTTTCTTGCAATATTATTTAATTATTTATTGTACTTGGGCAATTATTAGTTCATAAAAATTTGAAACGTCGTTTTTGCAACTCCAATGGTCATTTAAAATAATAAATTATATTTTTCTTGTGCAATGATTGCTCTGAAATATAAAATAACACAAAGATGATTTTCTAAAAAAGAAAGTATAAACAAAAGAAGAAAATAAAGCTGCTAAATTAGTTTGTCTGATTCAATTTTTACAACTTTTAGGCCTACGGGAGCTAATTCCAAGTTTCTTATTTAATTAAGCAACAAAAATAAGTAAAAAATTGCCTAATTACAAATAGGCCTAATTAAGCCGAATCCAGTGGACATTATGGCCTTCCAGATTGGATTTTTATCGTAAAAATTTAATAAACTTTCATTTCGGCTGCAAATGTTTGCAAAAATTTGCCTGTGAGTCCAATTTCATTTAACTGTGTGGCCGCATGAAACCCTCCGTGAAGTGGCTGTCGTCCGTGTAATTCACTCCGTAGGCCTATTTTTATTGGATTGATTGCCACAGAACCGATAAAAACACAGATCTAAATACAAATAAAATAGGCCAAATAAAGGACCGTCCATCCAATACTGTTAATAGGCCTACACAGCAGAACAAAGCTTTGCCAAATGCTTTTCATTATTATTGTTATTTGAGTCACTCAAATAAATCATTATAATGGCCTTTATATTTTCATTTGGGATTTGCAGACCATAAACACTAAGGCCGCGTGGGTCAAAATGTGCATAATATGCTAAATATTTGGTCACATCTAAGAATATATTTAGTTTAAGTGGCTAACTTTTTTATTTTTGAATATTTTATTTTTTTCTTATACGAGAAAAAAGGGTTTTACAAAATAATTATTAAAACAACTATTTAATGATCGAAAAATGGCGATATCATATCTATACATTTAGAGAGATAACAAATGCATTATTAGTTGTTTTTTTTAATATAAATGTCTACAATTAAAAAAAACTAAATTAATTTTGTCAACCGCTTTAAAACAAACAAATGCATTCAAATATAAAAAAATATGAAACATAAATTAAACTAAATTATATAAAAGAAAAATGTTTTTGTATAAATAAAAATTAATAATTGTTAATAATGACATAAAATTCTACTTTTATTTTGTACATTTATCATTTGCATAAAAAATTGTCAACTTGGATAGATTAACGATGTAATTTTATACGCAGAAAAATATACTTATGTTGTTCTACATAATTAAATACAGCTGACGTTGTTTAGGATTATTTATGATGTGTATTTATACAACATAAACAAAAAGAATTATTACTCTATTATACCATTATAAATTTCCAGAAAATAATCAAGCTATTTATAAATGCCTGAAATGGGATAAAACTGGTTACACTTCCCCCCCTACCCTACCCTACCCCACCCTCCCACGCTCCGACTAAATAAAATAATGACATAATAACGTTGGTTGAGAAAACAAGAGAATGGGTTGAGGGAGAGGGATTGGAAATAACAGAAGTATATGGAAGAGAAAGGCAGAGTAAGGAATTGGGTAAAGAGAAAGAGAGAAGGAGAGATGAACAAATAGAAAACTTTTTGGTATTATTACTATTTTTATTATTAGTAATATTTATATTAAAAGTAATATTTTTATTATTATTAATATTTGTATTATTATTACTATTTTGATTATTAGTAATATCGATAACATTGATAATATTATTTCGAATGCATTGTCAGGTGTTATTTATTGTTACTAGTAGGATAATGGTTTTTATTATTATTATAACATAAAAAAAAGTGTTGGTAATTTAAAAGTTATATAAGCCTAGTTTAGAAAACCAAATAAAAATAAAAGAAAGAATAAAAGATAAAACAAAATATATAAATAATCAAACAAAAATGAAAGAAAAAATAAATGATAAAAACAAATAAAAATAAAAGAAAGAATAAAAGATAAAACAAAATAAATAAATAATAAAAATAAATAAATAATCAAACAAAAATGATAGAAAAAATAAATGATAAAAACAAATAAAAACAAAAGAAAGAATAAAAGATAAACCAAATAAAAACAAAAGAAAGATTAAAAGATAAAACAAAAGAAATAAATAAACAAAAAAACAAAATAAAGATAAAAAATATAAAACGAAAGAAATAAATAAGCAAATAAAAACAAAAGAAGGAATAAAAGATAAAACAAAAGAAATAAATAAACAAATAAAAACAAAAGAAAGAATAAATGATAAAGCAAATAAAGACAAAAGAAAGAATAAAAGATAAAACAAAAGAAATAAATAATCAAACACAAAATGGCGCTGGAACCAATGAAGTAAGTGAAGCAATTGTCAAACTTAAATTAAACAATTTGTTGAAAACGTCTTCAAAAATATATTTAGAAAATGTTGGAAAATTTATTATTTTGGTTTTCTTATTATTTATTAACAAACTCATTAATATAAGAGTAAGCAATGCCTTGGCTGTTTGTGAATTGTGTATGTGTTTGTGTGTAAGTATATATTTATGTACGTATGTGTTTGTGTGTAAGTATATATTTATGTACGTATGTGTTTGTGTGTAAGTATATATTTATGTACGTGTGTACACATACGATACATAGTTTGTATGGATGTATGCCGGTATAGATTATGTTTATAAATACATTACATTAACATAAAGTACAACCCAAAAAATCAGAACAAACGGAAAAAATTTAAAAACATTAACAACACAAAAAATAAACTAAAACATAAAACTATGGAATGATGTAACATGGGTGAGACATAAAACGTTGAATAGCAAAGAGAGTTGAGTCTTACTAATATTTAATGTAATGTTGTAAAAAATAAAAAAGTAGCCTAATGAAGTGATTTGTTTGATCTAAATTTAAATTATTGTTTGTTTACACAAAGGTGAAACATTTTCACAAATAATTACACTTGTAAACAATATTATTTATTTGTATTTATTTGCCAATGCAATTATATTCGTAAATTAATTAAATCAGACATTCAAATAACGGAGAACAATTAATTTAAATGAAGTGGAGATACAATTTATTCATTAGTTTTCGATAAATAATTTTAAATATTCTTTTCAATAGGGTATCGAGAGAAATAGAAACTGAAATATGGATATAATTATAAATAAATAGAGAAGGAGGAAGAGAAAGAGAGATAACGATACAGCTGAGACAAAGACAACATACGATAAGTGCGAGAGAAAGAAAGAGATAGATAGAGAGGGGGAAAGAAGATGAGATAACAAATAAAATGGAAGAAAAATAAGTGTGTGACGAAGAAAGTTTTGAAGAGACAGTTGAGAAACAAGGAGAACAGAAAAACATGCAAAGAGAGAAAGAGGGGAAGAAAGAAAGACAGGAAAAGATAGAGAGGTGTTGAGTGCATATTTCATTTGCTGGAAATGCATTAGCGTTTCAGAGTCGTCTTCCTGTCCTCTAGCACCAGGTGAGGGGACGAACAACAACCTTCCCCTCACAACAACAACAACAACAACTTCCCCTCACAAAGGACAACAACTTCCCTCGGAACGGTGTTGCCATACATAGAGTCTTCATTTACTTTTATACTATTCTCTTCGTTTTCCATTATAATGATTAAAGTAAAAATATTACTGTAATTAAAAATGAAAACAAGGAGTAATTAAAAATGAAAACAAGGAGTAATTAAAAATGAAAACAAGGAATAATTAAAAATGAAAACAAGGAATAATTAAAAACGAAAACATGGAAAAAATTAAAAATTAAAACATTGGAGTAATTAAAAACTAAAAGTTAAAAAATTAAAGAAATAGAACTCTATGCATAAAATAAATTAATAATTAAAAACTTAAAATCAAAATAATTGAAATATAAGAAAATCTTTAAATTAAAAAACAATTTAATGAAATAAAAATAAAAATGTCTCATTTAATAGTTTTGTCTGAGTTTTAAAGTATTTTAAACTTTTTAAACATTCTAATTACGGACAAATTAAACTTTCTTTCAACATTTAAAACTTTAACCGTTTCTTGTAACACCGGTGATAGAAAAGTATAATGGCTTACTCCATCTTATGTAACATCAGTGATACAAAACAAGTTAGTTTATAAATGTATGAAAACATAAACTAACTTATGACTTTGCGGGCATTAATGTGAAAGAAACATTAATGCCCACAAAGTCATAACTTAGTGTTCATCAGAGAGTGATTTATCATTATATACTAACTTGTTTTGTATCACTGATGTTACATAAGATGGAGTAAGCCATTGTACTTATGTGTCACCGGTGCTAAGTGAAACGGTTAAAATGTTAAATGCGTTAAAGATGAATTCGTAACATACAATAAATATAATTTTCAATAGTAATTTCAATATATTTTAGTTCAGTTGAATAAATATTATTTAATTTAATTAAAAAAATAAATTAAATGTTTAAAACTTAACATAATTAAGACAAAATTAAATTATATTCACAAGAAAGAAAAATGTATGAAAAGAAACTGTAAACAAAAGTGAAATAACATTTTCAAATGAAATGCGTTGCCTTAAATAAGGCAACGAAATGGAGGCCAGTGTTGGTTGCCTGAACAGGGCAACAGTAATTAAAGTTTGTTTGTTTATTCAGGCCAAGCAAACAAACAAGTGCTTGAGCCTGACAATAAGTTTCTATAACCAAGGATAATTAATGTTTCAATTATCCAACTTGAATTATTTTACGTCTATTTTAATGAACAAATTTACAAACAAATTAAATTTTTTTTTTGTGAACTTTTATTTTATTTAAAAAAATATTTTTTTAGGTGGCTGTAAAAATAGATCAAATTTGTAATTTTTAACTCGGTCATGATTTTTCAGTTTTGTATAAGCTTGAATATAATCTTTGTACTTTCGTTAATTGTATTTATACTAATGAACATCAACCCAAGTTGCTAGACATTCTCCACAAATTGTTCTTGTCTCAATCATAAACAATATAGAATATAGAATATAGAAATAGAGGACATAAAGAAAAACATATAAACATAAAGAGAGAGGAAAATAAAGAGAGAGGAAAATAGAAGAAAACGCGGAAACAAATAGGTAGAGAGAAAACAAAATTTAAAAGAGAGAGTGAGAAAATTAAAAAAAGATAGCTAGTGTGAGAAAGAAAAAAAATGAATAAAAAAGCAAGTAAATCTTTTTGGGCAATTAAAGTTTAGTTGAATTAAAGTCGAAATAAAATCCAATTAGCCAACACTTGCTAGCTTTCAGTCACTAATTGCACGCTGCGAATCTACATATTTATTAACCTCTCTACAACGCTCCAACAAATTGTACGGTTCTGTCAAGTAAAATTCTACGAAAATGTCACACATGAAAATGTTTGATATTTATTATAATAAGTATAAGTATAAGGATAAGTATAAGGATAAGGATAAGTATAAGGATAAGTATAAGTATAAGGATAATGATAAAGAGAAAAGGAGAAGGGAGTAAAATTAGGAGATAGATAAAGAGAATAATTGATAGAAAACCATAGAAAAAGAAGAATAATAAAAACAATAATAACAGCAATTGATAGTATAAACATTGAAAAGTTATAGAAAAAGAACAATAAAAAAAATAATAATAACATTAATTGACAGTACAAACATTGAAAAAGTGCTATAGAAAAAGAGCAATAATAAAACAATAATAACATTAATTCATAGTATTACCATTGCAAATAAGAAAGAGTAAAACAATCTTGTTAGGCCTATGATGAAAAAAATTAATAATTGTATACATGTAAAGGAAACGAAGTCAAGCTCTGGTTAACTTCATACAATGTTGTATTATAATCAAAGCTGAAAAATCATAACAGTGCCTAAACTTAATTTCTGGAATTATGACGATAGCTTAGGCCGTTGTAGGCCTAAGCGAAACTTAATGTCTTAACAATTTAATATATTCATGGAATTAATAAAAACAATTATAAATAATCTTAAATAATCTAACCCAGAGGGTTATATATCCAATAATAATAATATAATTCCTGTAGCGTCTCAAGGTAAGTTGTTTAGGCCTATTTGGTATGTTACAGATTCTTGAAGAATCGACTAGAATTGAAAGTTTTCTAATAAAATTTCTTGAACTGTGAATTTTGTCACATTAAATAATATAATTTTCCTAAAAAGAAACTTTTACTGCAAGCCGGTTTAGGCCTAAGATGCAAATGTGTTATTGTCAATCGAAAAGTTGAAAAGTTATAGCTAAAATTAAATGTATTTATTAGGCCTATACTGCAATAAAAATAAAGCCGTGCAATTTTCTTGTCAATTTTACGATAACGTTTTAATTAAAATAATAACATAGACCAATTTATCTCTGAATATATCAACAAAAATTAAACTTTTTGCATTATCTGTAAATTAGAAATTATAATTTCAAACTTCCTAAATAGTATAATAAAATAAAACTTGGGAAGACTTCAACTTTCAATATTTTAGAACAATAATAATAACAACTTAACAAACGCACTCAATTACGCACACATATTTTTCTCTCCCTCTATTTATCTCTTTCTCACTCTATCCTCCTATTTCTCTCTATATATACACACTTCATCCTCTCATTTTTCAATCTATCCTTCATACTTTCTCTCTCTCGTTCTCTCCACCCTTCCCTCCTCTTTCTCACGCTCTCCTCTCTCTCTCTTCCTATCCCTTTCTCTCTCTCTCTTTTATGTTGTGCTCTCTCTCTCCTTTCTCTCTCTTCCTATCCCTTTCTCTCTCTATTTTGTGTTGTGCCCTCTCTCTCTTCGCTCTTCCTATCCCTTTCTCTTTTGTGTTGTGCTCTCTCTCTCTCTCTCTCTCTCTCTCTCTCTCTCTCTCTCTCTCTCTCTCTCTCTCTATCTCTCTCTCAACTAAAAAGCGAAACCCAATCAAATGTATTAGATTCGAAAAAAAAAGTGGGATTGCATTAACAAGAGGGACCAATTAGGCTAAGTATTGCAAATGATTTCACTGCATCAGACTCATTGAAACGTTCGATTTTTTTGCAAATGGTGGAAAGGTTCGATGAAATGTTGATTGACGGTCTGGTCTCCTTTTTGCCTTTTTCTCTCGGTCAATCCAATGATACGAAATCAATTCCATTTAAACAATACATTCGCGTCTGATTGACATTAGTTGTCAGATAGTTGGCAATATTGTTGGAATATTATTTTGTTTTTATACCCTTATTTATTTTCATTATTATTATTATTTATCCTGGTTGGTATCATTGTTGTTAATCACTATCTACAGTATATTGTTTTATTTATTAAACTTATTTTTATTATCAACATATCTGATTTGTTTATATTAATATTGTTATTGTTTTGCTATCATACTATAAATGTATTAAATCCCAATCAAATAGTGTTAGACCGGACTCAACCCGGTGCCAATAAACGTTTGAAGAAACGTCCCACATTAATACTTTAATAAAATTGGAAATTGTATTAAATAATGACATAGTTTCTCCAATCCTGTATAAGGCCTCACAACTGAAGAACAGCTAACTAGCCAAACACCTGATAAGCCTTTTTCACAATTTGTCCGAATTAGGCAAAGGGTTGGTCGGTAATTAGAAAGTCCAACTAATTAAAACGACGAAACCAAGCAAGTAATTCGAACAGACATGCAACTAATGCCTAAGAGCCGCTTGAAGATTATTAAGGCAGATGGGATCGGTTTTCAGGATTAGGATCGGTTTTCAGGACTAAAGTTGACTTTCGATTAAAAATAAATCTGCGATTAATTAAAAAAGTTAAAAACATATTCAAATAATCTTGAAAGCGAGGAAGTAATCTTAAATATTTCATTGATAGAAATCAATAAAAACGATTCGAAAAACTCGAAATTTAAATTAAAATCTGGGATTAAAAGTAATTCTTGATTAAAACAAATTTTCAATTAAAAAACTTTTTACATTTTTTTTATTCAAAATCATTTATTTCCGAGAATCGATTTCGATCCAAACATGGCGGAAAAATGTGATCAAATTTTTTACGCTTCGATTTGATTAAAACACAAATTTGATGAAGTTATTTTTTACACATTTTTTAGATTGTCTCAAATTAACTTCATGATAATTAGTTGGGAAAGAGAATTTGTTAAATATAACTTCAAGATATAAATAGATAAATATATATATATATATAAAATTAATTCACTAGGTCTGAATTGTGAACAAGTTTATAAAATAAACGAAACGTTAATTCTACCAACTTTTCTCATTTTCCTAGTGAATTAATTTTATATGTAGATATATATAAATATAAAAATATATATATGAGCCATCTTTAAAGAAGTTACTGAAAAAATAATGACAATTAAATAAAATGAACAAAATAAAAATTGCTTCAGAAGCAAATACAAAAAAACTTCACAAATGACAATTAAATATAATAGCATTTCTTTTGTTTTATGTAAAATCATTCCAAAGATTAAAAAATAAATTACAAATTGAATCTTATGGAATTAATTGAATCATTTTTTGTTCTTCTGAAGATTAATAAAATTCTGTGAGTTTTAAGATAATTTTTTTTATTGATTCTTACAACTAATCAAATATTTACAACTTTACATTAATGTTATCATATATTTGAGGATTTTAATGATTTACATCAGACACACATGCATGCACAAACAAGGCAATGTCACTAAAATACAACAATATGTTTATTGTATAAGTAAAATTTCAAATTTTCAATGCAATTACAACGTACCGTCTTACAACCACAAATTAGTTGTTAATATTTAACGCGGATAAATAGTTGTCTGGAACTCACTAAATAAATGCAGATATAGTTGAGGCAGAAGGTATTGAAACTTTTAAGAAAATACTCTATAAAAATTAGAACAGGTATGGACATGGGTACTTAATTAGGGATGTTTAACCCTATATATAACCCATACATGTTGTAATTGTAATTATATATCATGTATCAAATGTAATTAAATAAAATAAATAAGTATTTATTATATTGTCCTCCAGGCGAGTATTTATCAATTTGTTTTAATAGCAGAAAACTTTATGATGAAGATTTATGTTGGTAGACTGTACACTCCATTATAACTATTCGGCTTCTTTGAAACTTTACCTAAGTATAAAACCCTTTTTTCGGAGGTCACAATGATACAATACTTTTCATTAATTATATCAGTTCGTTATATGGCTCGACAATAGTACAAGTGAGGTAAGTTCCACGTTCTTTGAATATGGGTTAGCTCACTTGTTCTATTAGTAATCCATATGAGGGTTGGAGGCTTTACTTTTTTTTTAGAATTGCTCAGCAAGGGAAGAAGATTATTTATTGTTGGTTTAATCAAATCATATCACATGCCACACTGTGATATGATTTTGATTGAACCAACAAAAAAGTTTGTAAGAACATATATCATTACAACATTTACATGTGTAGGTTTGAAAAAAAATGACTGTTGCATAAATATATTAGCTCTATTTTTACAATATAAATATAACTGAACGACCAAGCTTACTTGTTAATATGGTGTCTTATATAATTAAAACGATCTCCATCACATTTTGTGACTGAGTCTTTATTTTTCTAAGCTTTTTCATAACTAATCAAATTTTTGTCATCCTTTTATATAATCATTTGCTTACACTTAAAACTTATACGCAATTACCTTTTGAAAATAAATTCCATGTTTTCATATATCTATTTCATATCATTTGGTTATGCCCAGTGGGCAACCAACGTTGTTTCAACCATTGTTTGAGAGTTGAATTGAGGTTTGTTAAGCAACAAACC
>JARUHE010349825.1:0-10116 GCA_031471125.1 Archaeomysis grebnitzkii | reverse complement strand
GATTCATAACATTCCTAATTGTTACAAATTATTTATTTATTTATTTTAGCGATTCATAACATTCCTAATTGTTACAATTTATTTATTTATTTATTTTAGCGATTCATAACATTCCTAATTGTTACAAATTATTCATTTATTTATTTTAGCGATTCATAACATTCCTAATTGTTACAAATTATTTATTTATTTATTCTAGCGATTCGTTACATTCCTAACTGTTACAAGTTACTATCACAACTATAACAACCTTGAGCCACGGCTCACCAGGGTGGAATAAACAGTTTCGTTTGTTGTTAAATATGAAACAAGTTTTATAATATACCGTAATTAGTCATTTGCTATGAGAGGGTAAAATTTATGTTTTCAACAAAATATATAAAAACAGAGTTCTATAAAAGAACATTTTTTGCACCATAACATCAAACTTACCCGTGAACATCTCATCAATAATACAAGAATTATCGACAGAGCCACTATTAGGAAAAAGCTATTGCTTCGAGTTTGATTCGAGAAGCGTTACATATTAAAGAATAATAACCAAATTCCAATATTCAATTCAACAATTTTAATTGTCTTAAAATCATTCTCCGGCAGTACTAATAATAGACATATAAATGTATTAAAGAAGAATAAGATCATTGGATCAGCATGCAATGATGGCAGTTCATTTAATAGACATTCTATATAACATCATTGAATCCAATCTCGACTTACAATAAGGATTCTACAAGTTATTGAAAAATGTAATACGTTTGAAACTAAGGGGGTGATTTCACCGAAATGAAATCTGTTTTATTTATGAACCATTCTCACTCAGATTTTTCACACATTTGTGGAATGTAAAAAACTAAACATTTTTTCACCATTTGACCTTTTTACCTTCGTTTGACCTTTTTCCTTTATTAAAGCTACCAATTTTTCCAGCGAGCCCCATTTGTTTTTTGTATTCTAGAACAAAACCAAACACATTGTTGTAATCCTGAAACCATTGGGAACAGACATAGAGAACGTTTTTGTTTGTTATAATCAAAAATAAATTTTTGCTCAAAATATAGGTATTTTAGGTGAAATCTTCTCCTTAATTAATAATATAATGCAATAACTGTGGTGTAAGAACAATAAATTACATTGAAAAGTAAAAACAGTAATAAAAATAACCACTAATTGTAAAAATAAAAAGACAAAGAACTTGTTTGGATTCTAGCCCAATGGCTGCGAAGCCATGGTCCAGAAAATCTATGAGTTGAAGATATAAACATCTTCTCGAACTTTTCAGTGTATGTCTAAAATTCCTTTAATTTTTTATCATGTATAAACAATAATGTATATATTGTGTTAAAATATTTGTTTCCCTCTTTAAGCTCGGATGATGACATAGTGTATATAAAAACATGTTATGAAATTTGAAAGCTAATAATAAGCACTTGAACTGTTCATACATATACAGTATATATATATACAGTATATATATATATATATAATGGTCTTTAAATAATACCTTTAAATCATCTGTAAAAAACATGAATTCTAATTATCTTTAAAAAATCTAGAATATTTATCTCGAGATTGTTGAGGAACACAGATGGTGCTGGGCAGTTATTTGACCTTCAATCCAGATAAAAACCGAATTTCAATTGGTTAACGACATTTAACGGTTTTTGGCGAGTTTTAGGTTTATAACGGAGTTCTTTTTTGGCGGCTTAACAAATTTTTGAATAAATGAAAATAAATTTTGTATATAACATAAAAACTTTATAAATTTTTCTGCAAAAGTACCTTGATGTTAATTTACATTGAGGTATGTTTATATATAGTATATATTATGTTATGCCATATTTGCATCGACAATAGCTCAAGTGATGTAAGCTCTATGTTATTTGAATGTGGGTTACCTCACTTGTGCTATTGTTGATCCAATTTATATACATATATTATAGCCATCAACATTTTATAGAATATTTTATATAAATGTAAATTATTTTTATGGCACTCAAATAATAAATTTGATGCCATGCATATTATTTGTTAGGAATATTGGGACACCAACAGTGGTTTATTATAAAAGTTATTAGTTGCCTTAATTTGTGCTATCAATAGCTATCGAGAGCACAACCATTGATAATTCAAAATTAATTTTATTTGTACCAAAAACGATTATTTGCGTCCATTAAATAATTAATTAATTAAATAAACAAACAAATAAATAAATAAATAAACAAAATAGTTAAATACAAAAATAAATAAATAAATAAATAAATAAATAAACATAATAAATAAATAAAAGAATCAAATAAATAAATAAATAAACAAATAAACAAATAAATAAATAAATAAATAAATAAATAAATAAATAAACAAATAAATAAATAAATAACCAATAAAACAATAAAACAAATAAATAAATAATAGAGTCTTTAATTTGAGCCAAATCAGTTTGTGAGAAATATTACAAACCAAATTTTTATCAAATATTTAAGATTTGGTCTTTTTTTCTAATTTCTAAACAGTTAGATTTTTATTAAAATTTTAGGGAATAAAACTACTTTTTATTATATTTGAAGGTTTGAACAAATTTAATTTTTGTTATAGCAACATTTTCATTTCTGGTTTTTATTTTATTTTTGTTTTTGTAGTAACAATATTTTATCTTTAGTAAAAAAAACTTGGATGACTTACAATTGAAATAATTTTGACAACACCATTAATGAAATGTTTTAAATGTTAATTGTAATATCAGAACACTGTCTTTGTCAATGTATTTCTTGCTAATTGTTAAGTTAAGACAAATCCAATGTTTAGTGTATTGGTAACATAAAATACTTTGTTTAATGTTTATATTTATTAAAAAGTGAAACGAATTGATCAATTTCGGAGAACTTAATTGAGATTAATTTCTTGGAAAAATTGTTTTCGAAACATTATTGAAATCAAATTTTTGAATGTGTTAGATTGCCTTAAAAGTGTCGATTTACCCAACTAATTTCATGGTATGTTGCTGACACATTTTGTATCTTTATTTACTTACGTTTTATTTATTTATTTACCTAAATTTTATTTTTTTGTTTATACTTATTTCTTAGTTTATTTATTAACTTTCATTTATACTTGTTTCTTAATTTATTTATTTACCTAAATTTTATTTTTTTCGTTTATACTTATTTCTTAGTAAATTTATTGACTTTTATTTATACTTGTTTCTTAATTTATTTATTTATTTATTTATTTACCTAAATTTTATTTTATTTTTGTTTATACTTATTTCTTAGCATACTTATTAACTTTTATTTATACTTAATTCTTAATTTATTTATTTTTGTTTACTTATTTTTTTATTTATTAATTTATTTTTTTATAATTATTTTTTGATTTATTTATTTACTTTTATTTTTACTTATTTTTTGATCTATTAATTTATTTTTATTTATACTTATTTTTTAGATTTATTTATTTACTTGTACTGATAATTATTTTTTTATTTATACTTATTTCTTAATTCATTTACTTATTTTGATTCATACTTATTTCTTAGTTTACTTATTTACTTTTATTTATACTTATTTCATGTGACTTTCATTTGTTTTATCATTAAATTTTATTCTGTAAACAAACTTTCAACAAATATCTATTTCCGATCTTTCCATTTTCCAATAAAAAAAATAATTAAAAATACTTAAGATTCATTTTATTTAATAGCAGTTCATTGACATTAACGATGAAAAACATATTATTGAAAAAAATAAATACAAGAAAATAAAAAAGAATAAATGTTACTCATAGTTCTTAAACTTTAAAGGTTTTATAAGGCTGGTTCTAAAAAAATGGAAACAATAACAATAACAATAATGTTAACAGTATAGTTATCGGCTTAACAAGTCAAATGTTTCACTCCAAACAAACAAGCAATTATAAATGTGATTCATTTAACAAAAAATTAAATAAGAGTAGATTGAATAATTATTAAATAAAAATATAATTTGTCTCAAGATTTAGACTTATTTCAAAATGGAAAATCATAAAAATAAAGCTTGGTTTAAATATTTGCTTTAAAATGATATTAAAAATAATTCTTTTTTTGTAAAATGTTATCATTTGTGCAGTAATTGGTTCGATTGAAGCCATTGTATTTAAAGAATCATCTAAAAATCTTTTCGTTACGTAAAAAACACAAAAATCTGCCAACTCATTTCTAAAACAATTGCAAACCGTCCAATGTGTATACAATTGATAGTAAATCTTATTGCATCATAATAACATAGAAATAATTTTTTAAAGCCTAAACAACAGCTTAAATTATCACAAATTTGCTAACCCGTCATTGGCCTACGCGGAATGGTAAGGTTCAAGATCACCTTAGCCACTACCTGAAGGTACATGGGAAACCCCTATTTTTTAACGTTCAAATTAATTAATGTAGACATACAAACCAAGTGAAACATTACTTATATACTAAAATGCACTAATGTCTTAAAATGTACTAATATACTTAGATTTAATAAAATTTACTGGACTATACTAAAATTTACTAAAAATATATCAAAATACTAAAAATACTAAGACATAGAAAACAACCTATTGGATCCATAGAACCAATTACAATAACAATTGTTTTTATTGTAAATCTATTTATTTTAATCCTTTAAGCAATAGTTTATAATGCATTTTTGAACGACATAATAATTAAACAACCTGCAGTTCAACGGCCATCAATGTTTCAAGGGAAAATATTGATACTGATCTAGGGATGTTTTTTATTCTAGGGAAATAAAAGATGTCCTTGAGAGTTGAAATTGCAATAGGATCTAATCACTTATTTTAATGACGTATTAGGCCAATTTAATATTTTTAATGACAATGCATTTAATCACTTTAATTAACTTCATTATTTGGGAGCGAAATGAAACTTGTCTTATAATCTATCCTTTAAAGTATATATTATAAAATATAAAAAAATATACGTCAAGGTATAAGTATAAAGTGTTAAGTATAAAGTATAAAGTATAAAGATGAATACAACAATTTACATAAACTAAATGAAGCTATTGCTGTATAGCTGAATAGGGAGTTTCAGATAACTTATGTTCATACAATCAATACATTTTGAAGTTTAATTGAAGTAAATTTTTGTAATATATGTCATATACATTACTTTAGATAAATTGAAATAAACAGCAATATAAAGAAATTCTCAAACAAAGGATATTCCAAATAAAACTAATATAATTGATATTGTTTATTATTTTGAACTACACAAACTGTATTTAATCTATTACTTGAAAATATACAACTATGTACTAAGATTTAAAATAAACTTGATCAGTAAGAAAACTATTTTAAATTCTGATTAATATATAATACTTTCGCCAACTTTTTAAATTTAAAGTGAATACTAATATATTTTTGTTTATTTATATATATTCTTAAAGATTATTCATTTAGTTTGACAAAAAAAATCAATTTTGATTTTATTAAAAAGAATACTTGGAAGAAAAATTTATCCATATTAATATTCCTTATTTTTTGACGAATATCAATGAAGTACTTCATTTTTTTCATTATATATGTATAAATACATTATTTTAAGTAACCATAAAGTGTGCAAATTTAATCAGATTAATTAAAACCAACATTAAAATTGAAATTTTTTTACAAATTATAGACATTGCTAACATGTGAATAATTATTAGTATTAGTTTTACGTTTGAAATACATTAACTATAGCATTAAAAAAAAATTAATATATGATATGTATTATTTACTATAAATGACACATTAAGCAGCGAGTGAATTTATTTCAAACCAATCGACAATAGTTAGATCAACAAAGCACAAGTGAGGTAAGCTCTGTGTTATTTGAACGTTGGTTACCTCACTTGTGCTATTGTCGATCTAGTTATTTAAAACAAAAAATATTTGATGTAATAAAAAAACAAAAGACGAGTTGCACATATTCTCAGGTGAATTTTTTAATGCAACCACATCAATGCAATAATGAGATGCTTCTACGTTGAGATTAACCCTTTGAAGACAATAAGTGTAATTTCCAATGTTAATTCGAATGTAATCGAGTCTTTACATCAATAATTACTCATGTCAAAGGGTTAATTATATTCATACAAAACTGCAACCATTTCTCCGAACATCATTGGTTTAGTCACATGGATGGTGATTTGATTGTAAAACTAACAAATTATTTCACTCGATTATATTAATCATCTCGCAATCAATTTCCCATGACGCCATTTTGCGATGTGGGAGAATTTCATTCTCTGATTCTTTTTTAGAAAATATGGCTTCCTAGAAACCAAAATTTGGCTCTACTTTCATTTTTTGGCGTTTTCAATAATTTCATTTTTAGTTTTAGGTGATCTTCAATCTCAATAATTTCATTCTTAGTTTTAGGTGATCTTCGTTTCAATAATTTATGGTCAGTTTTTGTTGGCATTTAGGCCGTGGAGGTGCTTTGCATCCATAATCTGTTGGTGGAAATTATATTAAAAAAAACAGCTAGAAAAAATTGCGAATGTTGTCCAACTGACAATGTTAAGCAATGAAAATAATTCTGACTTGGCCATTTTTATTAAGGTTAATGAAGTTGACATTTGAGCAAAATTTTAACTTTTGATATTTACATTTGTAGTTTTATATAAATTTGGATTAATTGTTATACTTGTCTAAATGACACCACCTCCATTTACCAATATTTGCACAAGTTAAACATTTTTACACTTAAGTTGACGGACAATAGCACAAGTGAGGTAACCCACATTCAAATAACATAGAGCTTACCTCACTTGTGCTATTGTTGTTCCAAATCATGCTATTGCACGCACGCGAATATTTAAACAATGTTGTAGAAAATAAAATAAAAATTACTAAAAAGTTAAATACTAACGAAAAGTATAAACTATTGTACAATTATATTTAGTATTACTTTAGTGTAAATTACAAAATAACTTTCTTGTACTTTATTTTTTTGAAAATGCATAAAAAAAAGAAAAACATTATATCAACTTTCATCTTGGGCAAATAAAAAATTGACCTAAAATTATTAAAGTAATTTTAAAATTTTAAAACTAAGTTTTTTTTTGGTTTTTAATTAAATGTTTTTACTATGTTTGTCTAAGCTCTAAATCGTGTAGCGCTGGCAAAGACATTTACTGTGGGCAATATTTCTTCTTTTTGTTGTTCGCTTTATGCGATTTTTTGTTTTTATTTTTTGTTGCTGTTTTGTTTTTTATTCCTGTGTTTTGTGTTTAGTGTTTACAATGAAATTTGAACTACTTTTATTAATAATATTTATTTTGTTTTACATGTATTTATGATTTAAAGTAAACTATACACGTTTATGATTTAAACATTATTCTACCGTTTATAAAAAAAACTTAGGATGTATAGCACAAATTATAGAACTTTGATTTTTTTTAAAGTAATAATAACAAAATAATTTAAAGCTTAGTGTCATTTACAGGTATTGGT
The DNA here is from genome assembly GCA_031471125.1 of Archaeomysis grebnitzkii. NCBI lineage: Eukaryota > Metazoa > Arthropoda > Malacostraca > Mysida > Mysidae > Archaeomysis > Archaeomysis grebnitzkii. The sequence continues at coordinate 2,637 of JARUHE010349825.1, read as the reverse complement.
ACAACCACTTGTTCAATTATAATGACTTAAGAACTATTTTATTGTATAGATTAGAAAACTATTTACATGTTTTACATACAAAAAGTGAACAATTAACTTGATTAGAAATTTATTTACATTTGTGTACAGAAGAAATAAATTATTTAACAATTAACCAGAGGAGGCAAATCAATACAAGTTTCGATGATTAATAGTGATTGATTTAACTCTAAATAAACATTCATTTAAAAAGTTACAGTCCATACATTGATTTTGGTTAACAATGGAAAACGTAGCACATAACTGTTAAGAACAGGGCATTATTTCATAAAATATATTTTTAAAATAGTTTTCTCGTTTTCTAAGTAAAAATTGTTGGAAATTAATAGTTATACATTTCACTCTAACTAACCATTCTAATAAAATCAAAAATTAAACAAATTTACGATTTTGGTTAACACTGTTTAAACCATACTTCTAACAACTATTGTTATTTAAAAAAACAATTGTTTGTGTAAAAAGTGTATTTAGTAAAATGTTGGTGAGAATTTTATGTTTCTCCATTTTATTCTAACTCAAAATTTTTGTGAAATAAAAAAACAAAAAGTTAATTTTACAATTTAACTCAAAAATGTTATTATTTAAAGAGAGATAAGTTATAGAAATAGAAATCTAAATACGAAATAAGAATTAAAAGAATCAAAAGTAGAGATTATATAATATAAATAATCCGTTGATTTTACATTGGCAAAAAATCTACAAAAACCAGAAGACGCAAATCAATCTCGCGTGCTTATGACGAATAATAGCTCTTCATTTATTAATTCTAGGTAAACAATGTTTTAAATTCAAAATTAAAAAAATTGTGAACAAAATTTTGATTTTGGATCACCCTAAAAACCTAAAAAACATTACCTAAAAATGAATTTTATATTAATGGCATTGGTAAACCAGAGAAAAAAGATTTATACATCTGAACAAAACAGTTATTAAAGTATCATGATCGTCAACAAAAAACCTGACCAACTGAAATAAAAAAATGAACCACATTTTGATAAAAGCTTTCCCACGCTCCGGTTTATTTTGAATGAATGAAAAGTTGTTGAAAGTCCATCAACGTAATTCAATGTTTACACAAATGAAACTTTTTCTTGCCAGTAAATACATTACAATAAAATAATAACAATAGTGATAATAATAAAGAACAAACAATAAATAATTACTAATAAACTATAAATAATAATAAAATAAAATATAAACAATAAAAATAAATTTTAAACGATGATAAACAGGCAACAAATAATAAATAAAACAAAAAGTAATAGACAATAAACAATATACACAAACAACGAACAACAAAAACAAATAACAAATAATGACTAATAAACTGTAAATACTAAATAATAGATAATAAATAATAGATAATAAATAATAGACAACAAATAATAGACAGTAAATAATAAACAATAATTAATAAACAATAGACAACAAATAACAAAAAAGAAGAACAAATAATAACTAACAACCATAAATAATAAATAATAGATAATATATACTAGATAACATATAGTACATAACAGATAATGTATAATAGATAATAAATAATAGATAACAAATAATAAATAATAAACAACAAAAAATAAACAATAAACAATAAATAATGAATAATAAATAAAAATGAATAAATAATAAACAACAAATAATAATAAATGTATAAATAGCGATAGCAATAGTAATGGTAATATTAGTAAAATAAATTATTGAAAAATGATTGCAGAAATAATAGTGAAACAATATAAAAATAATTATAGAGTTGCAAAAAATTAAACTATTAACGAAAAACTAATACTATATAAATATTGTATTACACAAGTCATAGAAGAAAAACTATTGGTGATATATCATCGACACACTAAACAAAAATATGTAAATATTACTTGCATAATGTTTGTGTTTTCTGATGTTATCGGCAAAGAACTTAGACTTGCATAATATTGCAGCGTTTGTTGCGATTTATGTTTTTAAGCAATTACCAACTTTGCCCAGAACTAGAACCTAACATGAGGTGTGTTTTAATAGAGTACCTTGTATAACATCTTGTATAATTTAATATAATATAATATGTTGTATAATTTAATATAATACCTTGTATAATTTAATATAATATAATACCTTGTATAATTTAATATAATACCTTGTATAATTTAATATAATATATGTTGTATAATTTAATATAATACCTTGTATAATGTAATATAATATAATACCTTGTATAATTTAATGTAATAACTTTTTTAATTTTAATATAGCAGCTTGCATAATGTAATATAATACCTTGTATTATTTAATATAATACTCTGTATAATGTAATATAATACCTTGTACAATGTTCCACCTGTTTTAAATTAGTAAATGTCAAAAGTCTCAAGACAGTATGTAAAAAAGTAGACCTCATGGATGCTTTAAACAGGCAAACCAAATTGAATATAACTAATAATTATAAAACATTTATTTGTTTTTTGAAAGATGTAGAAAATGTGGAAAACTTATTGCAGCTTCGCTAAACAAAATTTACTTCTTCATTTGCCTAAATTTAATTTTGAATTAACGAGATTTGCCTAAATTTAATTTTGAATTAACGAGATTTGCCTAAATTTA
>JARUHE010349814.1:0-10116 GCA_031471125.1 Archaeomysis grebnitzkii | reverse complement strand
TGTGCCGTCATTTGATTGAGCTACCAACGTCAATGATAATTTCAAAATGCATATACTTTTGAATTTTTTATTAAAAGGCAGGCCTATAGATAAACATGTTAAATATTTTCTTTAATTAACGTTGTAGCAACACTGAAAAATATCAAGTTGGTTTTTGTTTTAAAAAAATTTAGATTTATCAGTAAGCTGAACGATTGCTACCTTACTTTGTGTGACGTCATCATACATGGGCGGAGCTTTCTGATGTACACAAGAACACACGCTTCATCTATTTATTTTTGGTTATTAATATGCTATTTGTCGACAAAATTAGTCTATGCATAGGTATTGCTAGAGATGTTCAACATGTCAACGGAAAAATGAATGTTCCCTAAGATACAAGAGATTGAGCAATAATAGACATCTATATAAAAAAAACTTTAAATTGTACACACAAATTATAGATAAGAAAAGTGAATTAGAATACGTAAATCGGGTAATAATTTGAAATGGGTATACAAGTACACCAAAACTTTTCAAAAATGAAGTAAAGGTATCTTTATGCAAATCCGTATCCCTCCAATAAAGAAATCTAATATTGAAAAGATGATCCAGTTTTATAGAATGCAACACCATAAAGACTATAATTTCAAATCTGATAAAAAATTAGCTAACCAGATTTAATCAAATAATTTTGAACATTCTGTTTAATTAAAAAATAGTAAAGTTTAAATTCAATGTAAATTATAAGTTTAATTATCTGTCCTTGCCACATGGAATTAAGGCTGAAACATTTTATTTTGAAAGAATGAATAGATTTTTATTTTTATTATTTTTATTTTTTGTCAATTGTCAAAGATATTATTACAAGAAAATAGATCAATGAATTTATAAGGGCAATACTAAAATTGAAGTAGTTGAATAATGTAGCAAAAAATAAAATATCTGACTACAAAAAAAACAATAAATATTTTAATTGAATAATACCATGAAATGGTACCAAAGCTAATGAAAGTAATGCCAACGCTATAAAAAAAAAGTATACCATGAAACACTTGTATCGCATTATAAAGATAGACTTAGAATCTGCGTATACTTTAATTATAAAACATAAAAACATAGCTACAAGAAAATGTTCAACTTTTCATATTTGAAAAAAAACATTTACCGAATAGAGTATCTCAAAAATGTTTTGAAAAATAATAATTAATATTATTAGCTATGAAATACTGTACATGAATTATTGAATCATTTTATATTTTTTTGTTAAAATACTATATTACTAAATAAGACGCTTGTCTGCCAACGATTTAATTTTTTATTCTTATAATAAAACTTATAAATACAGAAAAAGTAAATTTGGGTATATATCAATTCGCTAAAAAATTTACATGTGTTATATCAATTGTTTTATCTTAATTTTTATTTTATTGTATTTGATTTATATATAGTATTTACTTACAGTTGACTTATATAGTATATATATAATATTTGCTTAAAAACGTTTCATTCGCCAAAGTTATACTAACAACGGGCAGAATAAAAATGTTATAGGTATCCATAAATATCACACTTATTTTCTAACATTCACATCTTAGAAAACTGTCCAGATATTCTGTCTTCCTGATATACCACATCTCTATGACTTATGAAACAGCCAATACTTCATAGCTTAAGTGTTCTACTGTATAATCAATATTTTGAATCTGTTATAGTTGCTGTTGCAACTTTCATTACTTAATTGTTTATATATTTTATTTTTTTAATGTCCGTTTCGGCTATCTTAACACAACAAAGTTAATCAAGTGTTTTCGATGCATAAATAAGTTTTAGAATCTTTTTTTTTCCAACTTCAGGCTTGTGTTTTACACGAAAGTGTTCTCCATCTTTAAAGGTGGATCCCGTGTGTGGAACAAACGGAAAGACTTACGAAACAGAATGTCTTCTGGACATGTACCGATGCCGCAACCCTAATGTGTTGTTGGCTCATAGAGGAGAGTGTAAGTTGAAGTTTTCATCATGACAGACTAAGCAAACACAAACACTAAGGTCAGAGTTACTGCACTGTAGTAGAAGTAACAATGAATGTACGAGTTATTATTAGTTGGTTTTTATATACAGTATATTCAAAGTGAGTATTGTCAGTTCTATGAATACATACATCTAAAAATGACGACGATTTATTTAATTATATTTCATGTGTAAATTCTATTTTAGACGCTAAGCTATTCAATGAATTTAAAAAAGTGTGATATTATTATCTTATGGCCAAAGGCATCAATATATCTAAGCCAAATTATGTTTTAACTTAGAATTTTGGTAAAAGATTTATTTCATAAAACTCCAAATACAAATTAGATAAAACTGGACAAAGAGGATTGCCCTGCATAATTGGGCCAACCTTTTGTCTATAAGAATAATCATTAAAAACAAAACCGTTATTATTGGTGCACAATTCAATTAATTTAGTTATGACATTCAATTTCAAGATAATCACATAAATCGTTTATAGGAACTTTTGTAAATAGTTACTTAACGTCAAATAGGACTAAAAATTTATCTAAATAGTTTGATAACGTGTAGGTTGTGAAACCAATAGAGCCAGGATTGTTCAACTTGAGAGTCTTGTTCAACCTATCAAAATAGGAAAGTCTATCCTTGCGGCATAGAAAACGGTTAATTAATTCTTCGTTATTATTTAGAATATTCCAAAGTTTTTGGTTAAATTCACTCTTCACAAACTTGAAAGGACACTGAATCAATTTTTCATAAGTATTATTGTCGTTCAAGCGATTTAGAAATTTATCAAAAGAGGCAGTTTTGTCTAGAATTACAAAAGTGTTTGATTTATCTGCCTTAGTTAATTCGGAAAGTAATAAATGCTTTATTTTCAAATTTGTGTTCTTCAGGTGGGTGTATTACACAATGTATTGCCACAATGTATTATGCATTACACAATGTATTCCGCAGGCGGGTGTATTACATATTGTATTACGCATTACACAATGTTCTAACCAATGTATTACTCATTACACAATGTAGTACATGATGTATTACTCATTACACAATGTAGTACATGATGTATTATTCATTACACAACGTATTATACGATGTATTACTAATTACACAATGTATTACACAATGTATTCCTCAGGTGGGTGTATTAAACAATGCCCTTCAACCGATGATCAATTCTGCGGGAGTGACGGTGTGACGTACGACAACGAATGTGTACTCAAGAATGCTCAGTGCGCTCTCAAGTCACTCGAAGTGAGCCATCGAGGAAAATGCATAAGTAAGAATTTACTCTTGTTTTACTGGTACCAACTGCCGTTTCGGAATTGTCTAGCTTGATAGAAAAATATTATTAGAACAATTACACCAACGCCTGTGAAAGAAAGGCTATTCCTCTTTAATGTAAGGTATCATTACCAGTACATATGTTGCAGGGTTCCCATGAAAACAGCTTTTGATTCAAGTTTTTATTTATCATTTTTTTTGGGTATCAACAAACCCTATTTTTGTTAGTGGATGTCAAAAACCATGCTGCTGTTGCGTTGCTATTTTCTATATACCACACCTTTATTCAAAAACATTCATACAACATCACCCTGATGTAAGTTATTCATAAACCAAGCCTTTATTGCAAGTTTTTTTTTCATATATCATTCATTTCCTACACAAAACACAGTGACCATATTTTATATATTTGTTGCAGTTTGTCTGTAAGCCGTTTATTGTGTACAGGGTGTTAACAAGTCATGCCTTTCTTATTGAGATTCAATAAACCATGGCTATATTGCTGGGTGTTAACAAACTTTGCTTTGTTGCTAGTTTTCATAAAAAAATACTTTTGTTCCAAGGTACCCACAAGACATACGAGTTTGTTGCTGCAGGTTATTCACAAGCAGCATATGCTTATTTATCGGTTATGGATATATAAAACCATACTATTTATTACAGACTGTTATAAATTACCGTGAGTTAACTGTAGTATGTCCATAAGTTCCATTTTTGTTGCAGCCTGTGTATGAACCATACCGTTGTGCAAAATTTACATAAGACATAACATTGTTGCATACTCGTACATTATATAAACAGTTTTGTTGCAGGGTGTTCATTAATCATTCATCTGTTGCAAAAAGTGTACTGTTATTGAAAGATGTATATATAGCGAAAATGTGTGACAGTGTGATCATAAATCTGCTGCATGATGTCCAGAAATCATATACTTTTTATGATGAATATCTTTATTTGGCCATACAATTAAAATACTGATAATACAATTAATATTTATCTAACAATTCTAATTTCATATTTAATTCGTGTCCATCGAAAAATGAAATACTAATTTCAACATTGCTATGTTTACATGATATCGTTCTTCGTACATGCCAAATTACTTGAAAGATCACAAGTTTATAATAGAAACGTATATGGCTACATTTCCATATTCAGCAATTATAACAATTATAAGAATTATATACTATTACACTATCTATCCAACCATGTAAGCCAGCTACACTTATATAAATTAACCTTAATGTAAGACACTAAAAAGTGATAGGATAACGTCATTAATAACTTAAGAACTTGATTTTCAATTCCCTTCTAAGAAAAATGTAATTTTATTTGTTTCTTATGTCTGCATTTAAATTGTATCAAGGCTGACACACATGGTAAATAATACAATGCATTTGTTGAACCTTTTTTATAAGTCGTACATATACACATATTTTTTGTATGCTAATAATTCATTCTTTTATTGTAGTTTGTATATAAACCATGCATTGGTTGTAGCTTGTCTATAGGTTATACATATGCTACCGGCTTTTATGTAAATTATTTTTTAAATGATTGTGGTGTCTTCGAACGTTGCGACGTGCAGGGTGAAATCATCTCATATTTCTCAATTTAAAAAACGATTTCGGTAAATTGCGGTTGCCATAACTATTTTTCCATCTACCATCGGATGTGTGAGACTCTTAAAGTGAAGAAAAAAATTAATTTGTGTTAAAGTGAAGGTCTAGAGCAGTGCTTCTCAACTTTTTTATCTGCGTGGAACCCTACCAATAATAGTGATGTCCCAAGGAACCCCTACATAAGAAAATATTTTGCAATCTTATTTATTTATTTCTTCTTCATAATGCAAACAATATTATTCATTTTATAACTGATTTAGGTATAAAATTATCTTTCTCAAATTTATTAACAATTTTGAAAAAAAAAAAAAAAAAATTTCTGAAAAGTAGTTCAAACACATAATGACTGGATCCTTTTTCCAGTTTATTTAAAAATAACAGAAATAGTTTATTGAAGAGGCAATATCAACCAAAATAATACGAACAAAAGTATATTGGCCCATAATGAAATGTGCTTCTTCAATGTGACACTTGTGCTTGTCTTTTGGAACACAAACTCGTAATTCGAGGTCGAATCTTTGATAAGCATTTCCAGAACTTGTCCAAGGATAGATTTGTAAATCTTTTCTTAAATTCAAGTTCTTGGGGTGGGCAAAAAATTCAGGGAAGGGATCCCCCATCTAATCCAACCCTTGGGTTGAAAGGGAGGGAAAATAAGGTTTAATTTTTATTTGCAGCTCTTCTATGTGCTTCTGAATAAGACTTGAAAGTTGCTGGTATCCATCTTCACTTTTAAATCCCTGCAGTAGATGAAACATTTCAAGGTTTCCTTTTGCAACGTGGTTTTTCCAAAGGTTTAGTCTTCTTTTAAATCCAAGAACCTTATCACTTGAAGTCAATACATTTTCGCCAGAGCCTTGCAGGGACTTATTCAACTGATTCATGTGTTTAAAAATATCTGCTAAGTATGCTAGCTTCTACAAGCATTCTTCATCTTCAAAGCACTTGGCGAAATCTGACTTGTTGTTTTCTTGAAAGTACTCCAGTACTTCATCTTTTAGCTCAAACACTATTTAAAACTCTTCTTCTACTGAGCCACTGAATTTATGTATGCAACAGGAGATTTTTATGCTCTTTGTCCATGTTTTCACACAACTTTTTGAATATTCTGCAATGAACTGATCGTTGTTAGATAAAGTTTACCATTTTGATGACATTATCAAAAACATTTTTCAAATCATCTCCAAGAGCTTTTGAAACCAATACCTCTCTGTGAAAAAAACAGTGTGTAATGAAAGCATCACAATTTTCTTGGAACCAGCACCACTAACTGTGGTAAAGCCAGACTTTTCTGGTAATATAGTATCACTGACTAACGGGCTGGTGAAATAAGTTTGTACTCGTCGAGCAAGTTACTTGGTTGCACACTAAGTCGCCGTTTTAACTTTACCAAATGTATTCTACAAATATATTCTAGGTGACTATTATACTTTTTTTTAAATGTGATTGTTTGAAAATGTTGTTATAATACCCCAAAAATTTCCTAAAATATTTCCGTACATGTGAAAGAAAATTAGATTAGAAAAAAAACTGAAAGATGCATTTGTACATATGTGCAAAGGCATAATAATAATCATATCAGTATCTCTTGGAGGAACCTTTGGCAAGCTCTTAAGGAACCCAAAAGTTCCTGGTTGGGAAACCTTGTTCTAGAGAGTAAGAAACTATGGCGGTTTCACCATGCCTCACCTTCGGCTAAAAATGTAAGAATTCAGAATCGCGGCGATTTTTTTAACCCTGTGAAGCAAATTTTATTTCTAGGAGCTGCACTTAAAAGTAATGAGGAAACTGAGTGTTTTGAAAAGGAGTGCGGGTCAGACCACAGTCCAATATGTGGGACCGACGGTAAAACATATTCCAGTGAATGTCATTTTGGGAATGCTAGAAGATGTGGTAACCCAAACCTCGAAATTTCTAACTATGGGAAGTGTAAGCCAGGTAAGAAATTATAATTGTTTTCAGTTTACATTTGAAATCAAACAATTATTGATGTCATCTTTCGATTTGATGTTTAATCATAAGTGTGTGTGTGTGTGTGTGTGTGTGTGTGTGCGTGTGTGTGTGTGTGTGTGCGTGTGTGTGCGTGTGTGTGCGTGTGTGTATGTGTGTGTGTATGTGTGTGTGTATATATATAATATTATATATAAATATACTATCCTGTTCCGTAATAGAAATTCAACAAATACACCTTTTGTCCTAGATTTTGTATTGAACAAACTAGTATATATTTAAATAGTTATTTGCTTTCAACAAAAACCTTTAATTTGCATATACTATATAAACACTTAATGACTGTTAAGGAAACCCTAATACTTATTCACTTAATATTTATGAATGATTGATTATATCTCAACTTTAAAATACTTGCGAGAAACATTATTTATTTATGTTTTACAGCATTTAAATTATATATTGGGTCTCATTGGACATCTGCGTCTGTGTCTCATTTGACTTCTTGTAAAGCATTCGTAGAGAAGCTCTACATAGAAATAGCATTTTCGGTTTTCTCGTCGTCGTCATCGACATTAGGCAATCATTTAAATGCTCCTATGGATCAACAATAGCACAAGTGAGGTAATCACTATGTTATTTGAATGTTGGTTACCTTACTTGTGCTATTGTAGATCCATAAGACGTTTACACTTTGCAAACGTAATTCTATATAGGATTAATAATTTTTTTTTTCAAAATATTAAATGATGCTTTTTTATTTTATTAGTTTTATCTTTACTTTAGAAAATTTGTTCTCACTTTAACAAACAACTGTATCAAAGTCTTTGAATCGCCTTTAATAAGATTAAGGGTTAGAAAAATTATTAAGAAAATGAAGTCCCTTTTTTATGCCTTCCCCTCCTGCATTTTCATCTCCTGATGTTATTTTCATCTTTTTCTTCCTGTACTAATATCCGATCGTCTTCTTCTCCCGCACTTTTATGCCATTTTCTTCTTTCAGTATCCTATTTCCTTTTTTATGCCTTCTCAGCCTGCAACTTTACTCTCCTTTCATCTTCTTTGTCTTCTCCTGCACTTTCACTACCCCTTTTAATTTTCTGCCTTTTACCGGCACTTTTTTCCTTGCTTCCTTGGTTCAGCCTTCTCGTAAATTTTACTTTCTCTTCTTCTTTTCTCCCTTCGTCACCTGCATTTGTATCCTCTCTTTATATTGTATCTTTTTCTCCCGCACTTTTAACTTCTCTTCTTCTTTCCTGTCGTCTGCTTCTGCACTTATACACTGTCTTCTTCTCTTCTGTCATTTCCCTCTGTACCTTCAAAATTTTCTTCTTCTGTCCTACCTTCTCTTTCTGCACTTTTGTCCTTTTTTATTCTGTCATCCCATCTCTTCCTGCACTTTTACTCTTTATTTTTTTTCATGCCTTCTTCTCTTGCACTTTATGTTTTGCCTTCTCTTGTGCCTTCTGCTCCTATACTGTCAACCCTCTTTTTTTCTTTTCATTTTCTCTTCCTACATTTCTATCCTCTCTACATATCTTATACTTTGCTCTCCTGCACTTTTACCCTCTCCCCTTCTTTCTTATTTTGAAATTATTTAACATTTGTGCTTCACGAGCTCAGCTAAAGAATTATGCATAAAAATTGTTTTAAATAAATAGATAAATGAATAAACAAATAAATGAAATATGCGAGCGCTTATGTTATGTGTAAGGCCGTTTGTAAGTTTAAACTGTATTATCCAATAAGATTTCAGCTGATGATTGCTATATAGTACTTTCACCATAGAACAATTTATAAAAAAAACGTACTAATTACAGAAAAAAAACATTAAATTGTTTCTTAAAAATGTATAAAAAATATTTATTGTCCATTCAAAATCATTTGAGAATTAAGATTAAGTGGTACAAGTATATTTTTTTTTATTTTTTTTATTTACCACATTATGGAGTATCACTTTTTCTTCATAGTAAAATTAATGAAGACATTTACTCTCTTCGGAAGTGGTATACACAGTCTGTTAACTTTCATAACTTTTTCTAACAAAGACGTTTTAATTGAATGAATTGTAGAGCTAAAGTTAAACCAAATTATGTCATGAATTTGAAATAGATTTTGGATACATTTTAGATGAATTTAGATAAATCTAAATATAATGTAAAGATAAATGAAGATAAATTTAGATTTATTTCGAATAAACAAAAAAGAAACTAAACTTATCCTTTCTGAAACATGTTAGCAAATGTATAGATAAATGTAGATACAGTTATGATAATTCAAAGGTAAATTAAGATAAATTTAGATAAATCTAAATATATTTAGATACATTTTAGATAAACAAAAGACAAACTAAACTTATCTGTTCTAATGTGTTAGATAAATGTAGATGAAGGTGTACTAATTTAAAGATAAATGAAGATAAAGTTGGATTTATTTCGAATAAACAAAAAATAAACTAAATTTACCCTTCTTGAAACATGTTAGCAAATGTGTAGGTAAATGTAGATACAGTTATGATAACTCAAAGGTAAATTAAGATAAATTTAGATAAATATACCATAATTCAAAGACAATTTAACTATTTCAGAAATGAAAGACAGAAAATGCAGATCACCATGCTACAAAACATACCTTCCAGTTTGTGGGTCTGATGGCAAAACCTACAACAACGAATGCATTTTAAGAAACGCTGTTTGTCTGGAACCATCTCTAGTGCTGATTCATAAAGGAAAATGTGAGACCATTTATATATATAATATATATATATATATATATATATATATTTGTATATATATATTGAAAAAGCTCATACAAAAAAGATTAAAAATTTATACCATGTAGAATATCTGTAAACTTCGTTTTAGTATTAAACATGGAATTTTAAATTGCTCTCTTAAATGTTTTAATTTTTAAAAATCTAAAAAAGAAAAGAATATAAATTTTTGTATAAATATTGTTTTTCAGTTATCTCATTGAAAGTGAAAATTATTAACATATTACTTTAAATGTAATGTAAAAATATATATTTACCGAAATGCTTGAAGACAACTAAAGTCGGTCGAAACCGGTCGCATAACATACAGGAACTTTTATTAATCTCCTGAAGTGAAATAAGGAGAAAGGTTGTTGAAAATCTTAAGAATATTTGAGATGAATTATATTACTATTTTGAATCCTATATACCAGTAAATTTAAAAACGCTTTGCAGAAAATATGAAGTTATATGCAACAAAGTTATCAACGCAGAATTATCTATCAAACTTAA
>JARUHE010349803.1:0-10117 GCA_031471125.1 Archaeomysis grebnitzkii | reverse complement strand
ATTACATATTTTCTTTTTAAATATTATTGCATACTTAGAATTTATTAATTTTGTTTTGGTCTTTCTTAATTTTCTTGATCAATAGGTAAATTATATATGAAGTTGACAAACGTATTTTTTATTGTTTTCTTAACTAGTTTTGCTTGAGTCGCTTAGCATGTGCATTAAATTATTACAATAATTGATATATATAAATATACAGAAGGTAAAGTTGTTACAATTAGAAATAAAGAATAGATGTTCTAAATTAACACACTAATGGAGGAAAGAGCTCAATAATACCACCTAAGCTGATATTTAGATAAGGTCGATGTTCTTTAATAAACATTGATTCTCTAATTTCCAATTGTTTAATGTTCTTAAATTTAGATAGCATTGTTGGATTATTGACAATTACTTTCTTTCGTACTTGTTTGGCAATTAAAGGATTTTATAATAAAATGTTCTTTTATAGCACCTTCTTGTAAGTGCATCGTTATTCAATAGTGTGGTACTCGTCTTACCAAGGTAGTTGTCATTAAGAAGTGCACGATCTTCTGTTTTACTAACAAGAAGAATAACGATGCAGTTACAAAAAGTGCTGTAAAAGAATATTTGATTAGAAATCATCCTTCAATTGCTAAAGAAGTACGAAGTATAAAAGACTTGTCGACAATACAACAATATTATCTAAATTTAAAAATTCGAAATAATTTGAAAATACAGAGCCAATGTTTATTGAAGAATATCGACCTAATATAAATGTAAAACATATCCGATTAGGTTGTATTCTTGAGCTTTTTCCTCCATTTACAACATTTATTCTTTATTTTTAATTGTAAAACTTTACCTTCTGTATATTAATGTCTGTCAACCAATGTAATAATATAACTCTCCTTGTGAGCATGCTAGACAACTCTAGCAAAACTCTAGTTAAGTAAACAACAAAATAACGTTTACCAACATTATTTACAATTTATTTAATGATCAAAAACATTTGTTAAGAAAAAGCCAAAACAAATCTAACAAACTGCAAATGATCAATAATATTTAACAAGACATATTTTGAAGAAAATATTTATATTCGCTACTGAAATATATATATATATATATATATATATATAGCGAGAGAGAGAGAGAGAGAGAGAGAGAGAAAGATAAAACAAGAAAAAGTAAAAAGCCGATCCCTGTACTTATTGTGTATTAATTAAATCGTACACGATTCGTGGTAACCATTCTGCAACATCGTATTAAATTCACACAGAACCAGCAAGTGAATAGGTAAGTAGGTCGAGCCAATCAGCAAGGGCACAAAGAGAGAAGGTGAAAGGTGTTTCCTGAATAAAAGTTGCCAAGAAAATATTTCTTCAACGATCACAGTAGTCGAGATAATCCAATTTAATCCAATAAAATAATTTCGAAATAAATTTAATTCACTTTCCGAAGCAGTTCTTTCTCAACATTTATTTTCGACTCTTTTTCTTTCGAGCAAAAAATATTCAATAATTTAGGATATTTTACAATAAATACAATTCTAGTTTTGCAAGTTTGGAGAGCATTTGTAGATGTCAGAATAATTATATTTGTCCAATTTATATTTCTGTAACTTTTTGTTCATCGTCATATCAAAATTCTTCTTTCCTTTCTCGAGTTTGTATAACAAAGAAATAGTTTAGCTCTGTTTTATGAACGAAAATCCTGAAAATATTCAACCATTTTCTTACGTCAACTTTAATTTTGTCTTTATTTGGAGTTTCGTCTTTTTTGGAACTGTATCACATAACATGAACCAATTCAATAATTTAATTCTTTTATATAATGAACTTCAAGTCAAATTCTATCATAGTTTTAAACCCAAATTTTTACTTTTCATCTTAGTTACAATAAATAGAATAATTATATAATTATATATAATTATATATAATAAATAATTGTTCATTCACCTCACCATCTCATCATTTACATTAACTTTTGATGATCATACAATCAATTGTAATTATCCTTAAAATCGAAGCCAACACAACTAAATTTTTTTTTTGGAGAAAAGGTTTGTTTTACTATTTCAGTGATGCCGGTTGAATAATTCTAGGCAGTGCAGTTTTATATTGTTAATGTATTAGGGAAAAAACACCTCGACCGTTGAGTATTTCAATTTACATTTCAGAAATAAACAACCTTGCACTAAACTATTTCTCCAAACAGGTTGCTAACATTTTATTCTTTCCGTTAAGACTGAAATCAAATCATGGAGGTTTATAGAGCGTCACAAAACCACTAGTAGGTTATCAGCCGCGCTTCACAAAACTAAAACATGAAAACTAAAAAGTAAAGAGATACAAAATCAAGTTAAGATTTTCTTAATATTTATTAGAGGTCGATATTTAAGATAAACAATATTTGAGTTCACAATTACCCGATCTTTACAAACTAATAAATGTTTTGAACAATTGAAACCAAACATTTAACATTCAAACAACTATTATACTTGAGTATTTTTTTTAATATTTCTATAATAGGTTAAGTTTTTATTGCTTAAGTTGAGTCGCTAACAATACGTAATTGAAACTTACTCCCATTAAAGTTCAACTCAATTCGAAAAGTTTGTTTTAGTATAAAAAAAAACATAATTTTTGAAAGTATAGTTAATCTTCTAGATTTTAAACTTGGCTTTCTTTGTATAATTCAATTAAAAATTGTTGAAGATACTTACACAATAATTTCTCTTTCACAGCCACTCAAGAAACGGAAAACACACATACACATTCACCTACCCATAAACCATCCTCCCCCCATGTATAAGTACCTCAACACCAACAACCACACATTCACACCCACATATAACCCACCCAAACACACATCCACCCACCCACACCCACTGTTGTGTGTGTGCATGATAAAAAGAGACGTTGGACCCACCTCAATGCCCTGCACCTTGAGCTTCATGTGGTCCTCCCGAGTTGTTTTTCCGTCCTTGCGTTTCTTCCAACAATATCCGTCACGACGATATCGAACCTTCTTCCGGCTGTACAGCAACATCGAGCCGCTCTTCGGTCTGAAGGAATGTGATGGACATACAAAATAATTAGGCCGTTGCTAAGTTATTGCAGTGTTTGTAATTGCCGACACTCTAAGTTTACCTCTATGCCGCGGGATTATACATAGTGCATTACAATTAACATTTGGGTGTCGGCAATTACAAACATCTTAAGTTTAACTCTATGCAGCGAGATTATACATAGTGCTTTACAATTAACATTAGGGTGTCAGTATTGCAAACACTGTCGACAACCGTGCAATGACTGTTAAGCTTTGTTCATTATTGGTTTTGAATTTCTTTAACTTGATAAACGAAGAAAAATATTCAAGATCTGTCTGTTTTTGTTGGAAATATTTAAGGAAACGAAAATTACCGGATTTTGACTTCCTTTGATAGCCAATCTGTGTGTCTGTCGAAGCTGATCAGCAACGCTGCGATTTCCTGAAAAAAAAATAAAAAATGAAAATTTGTAAAAAAAATTCTAAGAGAGACAGAAGCAATTTTTATGCAAGCCGAACTGCTATGGTAGACAAAAATAAAATTTGTTTTCTATTAACCAGTGAAAACTATTCACGTGGGTAACAATTAGTTATCTGTGTTCTAATTTCATAGCATCATCAGCTGTTTGTACAACTTCTTTGAAAAACATTATGGAATGACGAAAAACCTGTAAATTATCTGATAATTATGATCTAGCCACTGGTGTTGATTGATCGTATTTTGAAATGTATTTATACAGAATGTATTAATCAGCCTTAAATTAAAATACGTTGGTCCAGATATATAATTGAACAACTTTAGAAAAAAAACGCGAAAGAATTTCGACCAATCAACCAGCTTGAATATATCTCTGTTGATATTTTATTTGAATTTCGAGCAATTTATGACTAATGACTAATTGAAATACTATTCATTGCATAATAAATTGTTTTTTTTGTTCACGGATTATATTGAACCTTTCACACATCTATAAGAGTACTATTCAAAATATTATATCGATAGAAATTAAACTTCAAGAAGCAATGTTCATTTAATCCAAACATACTAAACAAAACTTAACAAAAAATCTTCTATCTCAACCTCCGCTTTTCACAGTGGATGCAAAACTATTTTGTGCCGTTTGTTGAAAGAAATACAATCTTTTTTTTATAGATGGCTCTCTTACTTTTTTCATGTGGAACCTTGAAGATAATATTTGAAGATGTTCCAGTATAGCACAGAGACTTGACATGAACTTTGTTAGTTAAATGAAACAAATTGAAACATAAATCATAACATATTTTAAAGAAGTGAAAATATATACGAATAAAGGAAAAATTATAATAAAGTAAAACAGAGCGAAACCATATTTAAATTTGGCCTCACTATTACTAATGACATCATTGTGATAAAATATGCCAATAAAAACTATAGTTCGAGGGTTATGCTTTTTATTTTTTATTTAAGACTTCGTTTTAAGTATTAAACATTGCAGACCGACATCATTTATTGTGCTATCACTACATTACCAGTGACAGAGTTCCTCAAAAGCTTTTTACTTTATTACTGCGGACTTAACATTTATTAAATCACATCAGAGTAAAAAGATTCATTTGTCTTTGAATAATAAAAAGAAAATACAACTCGAAATGGGTCCTAAAACATGGTTAATAATGTTATGGGACGTGACCCATAAATTCAAAGTTTTTGTTGCTTTTGAAATAATTCACAAATTGAAAAACATCTTAAAATACAAATTAAATTAGCATTATAGAGGCTTAAAACATCTAAGAACTGAATGTGCAACATTTGATCATTTGTATGACTTATTTTAAATATAAGAAATGTCCATTTCAACTTGTATGAAGAAAGATTTGGCATATTTCAAACATTTCACTGCAACTAAAACACCCGCAGTAACATCCATAATTAAAATATATACAAATATATAATAATATAAAATAATATAATAATATAATAATATATAACAATATAATGATATATAACAATATAATGTATATAATAATATATATAATAATATATATAAAAACATCCATAATTAAAATATATATAAATATAATAATATATAATATTATAATAATATATAATAATATAATAATATATAATATTATAATAATATATAAAAATATAATAATATATATAGTAACATCCATAATTAAAATAAGGGTTTAGGAGTTCTCCAATGGGGGTGCCTCAACTCATGACAAGCGTTTTAATCAACTTTTGTCATTCAAAAAATTGATTTTTATTGATTTATAGCGAAAAATTTCAATTCACAGGTTGATGTTACTTCATTGTGTTAAAATACCAAACAAATATGAAATAAAACATAATTTATTTTTATTTTATATACTAAATAAAAACTACCACAAATCTGTCATCTAATATTTTGATATAATGTTTAAATTATTACAAATATTTTTCAATATTGCAAACGTGAATATTTTAATTGTTAAATCATAAGCAGTGTTACAAATAATTTTTTATTTAATGTCAACTTGGTAGTTTTGACGGAATTTTTATTGATAAACCTATTGATTTAAAATACCTGAAAAACCTGGTTTTATGACAAATTTAAGAACAGCAAACATATAAAACCACACAAGAGATGTGCCTAACACTACACTAAGTACCTAACCACACTTGTGTGACTATAACAAATATTTGGCGAAACAGTTGACTTGGGTTTTTAGCTTTAGAAACAAGATCAATTTATGGAAATGATAAACAGATTATTTGATTAAAATTTGTATTTGAGTACAACATAACATAGCATAACATAACATAACATAACATAACCTAGCATAACACAACATAACATAACATAACACAAGTAAAATCCGTGTTATGGTAAATCAAAATTGACTTTTGTTTCAACAATGTAATCATCATTTTTGTTTCAAACTATGTTCGGTTTTGCTGACAAAATGTTCAAATATAGTTTCGGACCTTTTGTATCAAAATACAAAACAAAATGAGATGCAAATATAAAAAACACAACACAAACGTTTGAATTTGTCAAACATTCTTAGAATAGTTTGATATAAACTGGAACAATATAATATTATCATAAATTATTAATTCAATTAATCAATTATCTGCTAAAATGTATTTCTGAATTTGAATTCCATCTATAAAATTACTAACAATTTTTTATCATGATAAAGAATACAAAATCTATACTTGAAAAATATTAAACTTTAAAAAATGTATTTGTCATTTTCTGTAAAAGTGTTTTCTAGCACTGAACTTTTTTGAAAACAAAACTTTAACGAAATTAATTTTTTTGTTTTGATCTTTCTAAATATTTCGATGTCCACTGACACCCATTTCAGTAAAAAAAAGAATTTTGATCGATTGCTTTTAAGAAAAAAATGGCTTTATAGAAGAACATCCAATTTACTACAGCTTCACATTTTCAAAAACACTATTATGGAAGCATCCATTGAACGAAAATGCAGAGATTTTGGAACTTTTCAATTTGTGTTGCCAGTAACAACCAAGAGATGCGATGATGAGGTGAGGAGGCCAGAAAATAGAGATGCGATGATGAGGTGATGATGAGGTGAGGAGACCAGAAAATAGATAGCAAAACAAAAAAAAGTTTGCGCGATTGAGGTGAACAACATCTTTCGCAACCACAACTATCAGAAGTCATTGGGGGAAACTAACGCGCTTATGAGATTATATAATTCAAAAAAATATAAAAATAAACATATGTGATCTTCAAAATTTCGTTCTAATGTAACTCCCTAGAGAGGCATCTTCAAGATTCAGAAATTGAGCTGCTGAAAACAGGGCCTAAATCGGGAAGTTTTTCCAAACTGGAGGCACCTTACAGTACTTCACTCGTCGAATATTTCATTGTTATTTTAACAATTTTATTTATATTTTGATATGCAAAGAAACTATCATTCCTCACTAATTAGGGGGTAAACTAATGTTTAAATATTTATGAATGATTTTTTAAAAAATTGGAGGCACACATGATCACGAAAATGGCGTTAGATTTACGCTCTGGTTGAAACTTTCCGTAAAATGACAAAACATTCATTTTAAGGTGTCACACGAGCTTAAGAAGTATTCCTTAGAACTATTCTGCAACTAGTAATAGCATAAAAAATCTCAAAAAATTGCATGCCAATGCACCATAAACATACGATGTATATAAGAAATATATCCATATTAGTTTTAAATGTTTATCTTATGTTAGTGTTTTCTTTAAAATTTTGTTAAAGTCGTTAAATGTTCTACATTAATCATCGAACATTTATGTAAATTTATTAAACTTTTTTTATTTATTTAAACAAATCTTTACTTTATATTAACAAGTGGCTGGCAAGTTGTGGTTGCGTCTGATGTTGCTAACGATAGCTATCCCCAGTAGCATTTCAATGGCTAGTTCTTGGCTATTTTCCAAGGGAGCCATAGAATATCCACTAAATCGTGGGTAATAGCCAAGGATCAGCCACTAACTAGGGCATCGTTAGCTGTTGATTGCACAACAACTTCGGCGGTTCTGCCAAGTTATTTCATTGAACAAAACTTGCTTTGGTCTATTTTATTGGTGCAGACAAATTTGTTTCAAATCAATTATAAACTTTGTTTTTCGAAAGAAAATTTCCTCAGGAACAGAAATCAGATTTGTCCTTTTATAATGCATTGTTATCTCTGTAAAAGGATTTAGAGGTAAAGAGAAATTAAAGATTGATGCTGTATCTCAAATCTCGTTCAGCTTGATCCCAGAAGATGCTACTATTTTTTTAAATGCCTGCATTAAATAAGATTTTTTCTGTTGATCAACAACTAAATTGGATTTTTTCAGATCTTTGCTATTGTAATAGTAAGTTAAGATGTTGACTATATAATTATTATTTATCTTTTTTATAATGTTGTTTTGAAGTAAAGTCATTAGATTTAGTTTTCAATTTACTTTTTTTAACGTATTTAAAATTTTGTTTGGAACAATAACGTCTATTAGAATTATTAGGATTGTTTTAAAACAAATTTGTCTGCATGCACCAATAAAATAGACCAATGCCAAATTTTGTTGAATGAAATAGACTTGGCAAAACCACGTTTGATCATGTTATTGCTACCACGATCAAACGAAACCAACATTTCTTTACCGTGCCTAACAACAATATTAAGTGTAAGTTAGTATGAGTTTGCCAGAGTGTGAAAACTGTACGTAAACACATTGATATATTTCGTTTTTCAAAACTTTAGGCTTATAAAGTAAAAAAAACTTCTAAGATCTCATTTAAAACTAGTCATATATTTACTGTAATAAAAGATAAAAAAGTAAAACTGCAAAAATGAAGAACCATAAAAAGTTAGATTACATTTTCATATTTGTTATTCAACCTTTTCATATTTTAAATTTTAATTTAAACTTTTTCATAATTTAACAAAACTAAAACGAAAAAAACGAAGTTATGTGACACTTTTAACTTCATTTTCAAAAAATGGTGGGACTAAATTAGGCTGAGGCAAGGATGCTATTTTTTAAAGCATATGCATTAACTTTGAGATGGATATGTTTTTCTTTTTTATTGCGGTGGGTATCTTCTTTATTGAGGCGGGTACATATATCTTTTTTATTGAGGTAGGTACATATATCTTTTTTATTGAGGTGGGTATGTATATTTTTTATTGCAGTTAGTATATTTTTTTTATTGCGGTTAGTGTCTTTTTATTGAGTTGGGTAGGTATATTTTTTATTGTGATGTGAATTTTTTTATTGAGGTGGGTAGGTATAATTTTTATTACGGTGCATATCTTTTTTATTGAGGTGAGTATGTATATTTTTTTATTGTGGTTAGTATCTTTTTATTGAGGTGGGTAGGTATATTTTTTATTGTGATGTGTATTTTTTATTGAGGTGGGTAGGTATAATTTTTATTACGGTGCATATCTTTTTTTGAGGTGGGTTGTATAATTTTTTTTATTGCGGTGGTTGTTTTTTATTGCGGTGTGTATATTTTTATTGAGGTGAGTATGTATATTTTTTATTGTGGCAGGTATTTTTATTTCTTATTGTAGTGGGGTTGTTTTTTATTTAGTAAGGTATGTTTACTTTTATTGAGGAGGGTGTTTCTTGTTTAAAGTGAGATAAACATTTTTTACGCCAGTAAACATTCTTATTTTTTTTATATATTTTATGATTGGCAGATTAATTTAATTTTAACTTGAAGCTTCTGAAGAAGTTAGATTCAAAGTTATATTTCAAACCTCCGTGTCAATTCTATGAAAACTGTTGACGGTTTTAGGATTTGGTAAAAAAATTAGCAGGATTTTTTTATATATTTTTATATATTATATATATATATATATATATATATATAAAATTAGCAGGATTTCCTTGAAAAATCCATCCAGAATTATGTCAAACTTTAACAAAATTCGTTAAAAATAAATACATAAATAAATAAATTAATAACGATGTGTAAACAAATAGAAACAAAATAAAATCAGAGCCATTGCACTTTCATAATAAATAATTGAACAATAAAAGAATAATTTTGTTTGACTTCTATCCGAAAAAGACATTTTACTGATAATGAAGAATTTAGGAAATCTATAATAAAATAATGAACGAGTTTACAAGACATAAAAAAGATTTTGGCCAACAGTAATTTGCTTTGGACTGTATCAAGCAGGGTGCCATAAAAGGGAAGTGAATTTGTTTTGGACTGTATCAGGCAGGGTGCCATAAAAGGGAAGTGAATTTCTTTAAGGTAAAGTCGATTTGATCTGCCAGCAAAGGTTTATTACAATCGGATGCAAACTTTAGGAGACGTCGAAGTGTGTTTGTCCGCCATTAAAATCGCGAATGCCCAATAAAACCAGACTTAAACCTATCTGTCGACGTTTTTTATCGGCCTTATTTCAACTTTACTTCTTGCCTCGCGAACCTCACTTTCGAAGCGTCATTATCGTTTAACCTCCGCCTTTTACTGTCGTCGTATCGACTTTGACGTAATTATGGACAAAACATTCAATGAACTTTGACTTCAATTGAAGATGTAAAATATGGAAAAAAAACTTAACAATGCATTTAATATATGCTTACATTAACAATGTATTATTTATATATTT
>JARUHE010349792.1:0-10117 GCA_031471125.1 Archaeomysis grebnitzkii | reverse complement strand
GATTTTTTTGAAGGGAAAAGCTGTGACATTTCTTTAGATAAAAAGGTTTGAAAATTTGAGATGGTACATTTATTTAGATCAAACGTTTTACATTGGATGGATGGAACATCCGCCTTCTAGTATATATTTCTATGGTTAAAATAGATGTAATTTTATTATTAGAGTTTAACGCCAAAGTCATTTCAATTAACATTTATTTATTCTCAGTTATGAGTCTTTATTTTTTAATAAATTTGAGAAATTTTAATTTAAAAAATAAAAACAAACTTTGAAAATTATGGTTAATAAATTAAGATTTTTTTAGTTTCATTACTTTTTTTAAAAAAAACTAATACCTCATAATTTTTCTTTTATGGTGAATTGTTTCACTGTCTGCCAAAACAATTAATGCCTATTTATTTCATTATATTATACATATATTTATTTTGTAATAAAAATTCAGAATATTTTCCTTATGTAGTCTAAATTTGTAATTTTCTTAAACAATTTTAAATGTTAATAAATTTTACAAAATGTAGTTTATTATTATCATCACCTTAATATTTTTGTTCAATCAAACCATGACCACCGAGATTCGGGTCTATTCTTGGTAGAACTGATTTCTGTATAATTCTCAACAGTTAACTATTAATGTTCAAATAAATGATAAAAGAACTCCAGCTGAACGCACTGATCAAAAGAAGACAAAGAGGAGACCTACTTCACTCTAGAGGCAGAAAGTATTAAAACTTTAGGGAGAGGACTAAATAAAGATTGGAGCATGTATGGACATGGGTACTTAACTAGGGAGACCCAACTATTAGTCCATAAATAGTGCAATTGTAATTGAGAGGCTAGATGTTACTGTTGATATTTTCATATTCTGAGAAATGTTTTACATTTTAGATAGTTTCGTCTAAATTATAGTATAAAAGTTAGGCATTCAGTTGTGCTTAAAATGGCACGAGTTAATTGAGCAAGTAAAAAGTTCGTTAACCCCTTGCCACGGATTGTTGACGTCATAAATGTCATTAAGTCGCCACCCGCGGTTCAGGCCGGGCAATCTAAAAACGACTCGAGTAGCCAACCGCGGCCAATGGTCTTGAAATATTAAACAATGTAATGCTGAATACAATTTGAAAACAAAAACCTTTGCATATGGAAATTCATTTTATATATTATTTTGCGTTTCTAAACTGGATACATGTTCTTAAGACTTTATATATCTTTGGTTAGAGCTTAACGATTGTTGTTTTTTTTCTTATTTATTCCATTTCAGTGCTATTATATTGTAAGACAACATTTCTCAAAAGGCTTGACATACTAATCGTTTTAATATAGCCTACCTGCATAAGTTATTAAAAAAAACATTGCAGATAGCAAACGATCCTAAGAAATTTAAGTTGCATAATTGCTGTAACAATTCAATGAAAAGGCCTTCTCTTTTGAGAGTCTTGATCAAACAATTTCAAAACCTTTCTTTTTACTTGAAAGGTTTTGTTATAAAGGCATTTAGTATATGGTGAAAACAATCCTTCAATCAGCAATTTTGACTCAATTCTCTAGCTTTAAAATATCAACACTGACTGATAAACATCTACAACACTGGAGTAAATTTAAGTTTAGTTTAATTGAAACTAGCTTTCATCATAAATATTTAATGCTATGTGCTAAATTTATTTCAATTAGCTTACTATGAAGATAGTTTCTGGTAAGTTGGTATGGCTACCAATAGACTTAGAGATGTAAGGACCAGAGTAAGTGGCGTTCGTGCTAGAGTTTGTAAGGAAAGGATTCGGCCCTAAGCCCCTTTCTGTTCAACATGGTCTTAGAGGAGTTAACAAGGGTAAATCAGGTTGTACCATTGATCATGTGTGCAGGGAGACAAGAGAAAGAGGAGCACAGGTTGAAAGATTGGAGGGAAGCAATGGATTGATTATATAGAATATGGGCTAAAGCCCGGCACTGCACCGTCTTCCAGCAAAAATATTTACTGAAAAACAGACATGAACTGAAGATCAAAAGCAGGTCAAAATATACAGGGAAGCACTGGGGAGAAGATGTATACATAAACGGGCCAGTGCCCAGCACTGCACCCGAAGGATATTCAGCACGTACAAACCACAAAGTTTATATTCCATCCAACTAACAGTCCAATGATAAAACGAGTTAAAACCAGTTAAAAATAAAAACAATACTAATCAAAGATGATAGGTCAATTCAATCTCACACTGTCCAGAAGAGGAAGGCAAACTACACGTAATAAATTCCAAAGTTGGCCTTCCCTAAACTAAGCCAGACACCATATTTAAGAACGAAACAATATATAAAAAACGGGCCTATACCCGGCATACTGGAGAGCAGAGGTATGAGGATAAGTCAGACAAAGACTGTACACGAGATGCTCACACCAGGACAAAGTTGATACACCACTTCAAGTTTTCATTAAAAAAAACATGTATTGCATGTCTGTAGCTTACCCAAAAATAAAGACAAAACCTTTTCAGAGAAATAAGTCTTGACAACATCAGGAAACTTTCAATCAAATTTTATTAAACTAATTAACAGTTAGCAGAAAAATGAGGTAAATTATATATTTGCTAATACTGGTTAGTGGATCCTAAAACCTTTAAAGGTCTCTGCAAACCCTTGAATAAACAATGTTGGAACGTTTAACCCTAGAAAAGTAAAGATTAGAGGCTTTTGCCAATGACACAATTGATAAAATGAAGATTACCCTTGGGATTAAGGTGGTCAAAACATTTTAACTAAGCACGAGGCAAATTAAAATTAGAAAACTTAGACTGTCAATGTCGCCAGGAGCAAAAATTGGGTTTATTTTCATTTCAATCCAACGAAGAACATTGAATGTGTCAAATAATTTACCAGCATTTTGTTAAGAAAAAAAACTTCATCATTCAGGATTTTATTTAATCAAGTAAAATTTTTGACAAAAAAACAACTCAAAAGTTTGATATAAATTTCTAAATATATAAAACCTAAACAAATACTTAAACTGTCCAATGTTATCAATATTTAGTTAACGTTACTTTCATCAACGATCTAAACCCACAGCAAAAACTGCTTGATGTCGTCACTTTCACATGCTCTCTTTTCCTATAGGTAATTCAAATTAATTATTAAAGGTTTAAAATAAACTCTTCATAAGCTTTATTCTATTTATTCATCTCAATCCGGATGAAGTGTAGTATTGTAATAACATTTGTTACTATGAATAGAAAAATCAAAAAAATAATAAATTGAAGATCAGACTGTCTACAATGGCTAGTAACAAATATTATAAAAATCTACTCAAGTTATCACAGGATAAATATGCTCATCATAAATACAAGGGATGATTAAAAAATTTGCACAAAACACTAAGATAGTAAGAAGTGTCATTTTCATGAGTAACATCAACACCCACAAACTAAACATTGTCCGGTGGGAAATGAAGCACTGAGCAGTTCCAATTTAAACAAAACTTCAAAACAAATGGTGAATTTTATTCAACAAATAAACAAACTGTAAATTAAACATCAATTTATCAACTAAAAATTAAATAATGGACGTTTTCCAAAAAATAAATTATGCCCATCAAACAAATATATAATAATCAAATGAACAGTACTAATTTCTGTACTTTTATGTTTATAAAACTGGTGTAATTGCACATTGTTTCACTTCATATTGCAATAAAAAAGACAATATCTTGACATCATAAGATTAATGTAAAAAAATTACATACGACATTTATAGTTTATTTACAGCAAGTCTTGTCAATGTGCCAGATAGCATCAGGTAAGCAATTAAGGTTCAAAATATCACATTTATCGGTTGTGGCGATGGCACAACTTTTCATTAATATTTGAAGAATTTCTTCACAGATGCCCTATTTTACATTTGAAACTTCAAATTAAATGTAAAATTATGAGATATCAACATTTATACAATTATAAATTATCAACAGTCTTGATTCTAAGCTTATCAATGCTGTTGCACTTTGAATATTTACAAAAAAAAACTTTTAAACCTATTTGCACTTATGACAAATGAAAACTGTGCTGGCCTTCTCTTGCAGCCATATCAAGCTTGGCACGCATGATTTCCTTGGTAGAATAGTCGGGAAGTTTCAAATAATTGACACAGGTCATCACAGAAGGTAAATAGTTGTCTGGGTTCTCCCCTGCATCAAATGCTTTACGAACTATGGTCAGAGCTGGCGTTAGACTCCTAAAACCACCCACTGGGAGCCTTGGTGACCCTGTGACAAACTGTAGGAAGGACCTTTGTTGACTTCCGGAATAAGAGGATAAGATTTCCAATAAGTACTTCACTGATTTCGAGTCATGGTTGTATCCATGATCTGGTCTGCAACATTCTGCCAACTGTTTCATGTCCCATAAGGCCTTATCACTTGCACCACAGAACAGTTGTTCCAGCTCTTCAGGGTAGAACACTTGAAGTTGTGTGAGGGGGAACACGCACTCAAATCCTTCTTTCAATGCATCCATCTGTCTATTAACACCATCACGAAGGAACCAGTCAACAACAAGCTGTAAATATTGTTCCAGATTATTTATGGTGACAGTGATATCACTTCCACCCTTTTTCAAATCAATATTATCATAACCAGGAAGTGTGAAGTTCAAAGACAGGTCTTCAATGCTGCAACCCTCCATTGTAAGATTTTCTAGCCTCTCCTGTAGCTCTGAACTGGTAATATTCTCACCCTTGGCTTTATCTTGAACAGACCTTTTCTCCAATAGAATTTTGTACAATTTTTTCAATGTCGCACCTATTTCAGGATCTAGAGAAATGACATCACTCAAAGTAAGACATTGTTCTTCACCAAGAAGCCATTTATAAACACATTCATGAAGACCTAAATCTAGCATTCTAGAATCCATGACTGCTTTTGCCATGAACTTTCCAAGGAACCTAAACTTACTTTTAATTTTAGTTACATAAGCAAATTTTGTACTTTTTGATAAAGGTAAGGGATACAACCCTGTTGTTGAGGACACATACTTCGTGATTTTACTAGAGTCTTGCTCTTTGGCTCCTTCCACAACAGTGATGGTTTCTCCTCTCCACAACTCTAAATCGGCTTTGAGCAGTTCCTTTGAAACCAAGGCATAGAACTCTAATGTCGGACCTAACCCAGTTCCAACTTCGTTGTCGTACTGTATCTCCAGCATTGCTCTTGAGGAAGCCAGATCTGTAATGACTGCTTCAGCTTGTTTCAAAATGTCATCTCTCGAAACGGTTCTTTTTCTTCGTTCAAGTCTCGGAGTGACCCTTTCGCTGCTGTCGCTGGGATTCAACTCTGGAGCAGAGTCGATCAACCTTTGCAGCGCTCGGTCGCGATCAAAAGACACGGCATAGAACAAAAGTTGTCTCGTTTCAAATGGAAACAGGAATGGGCAAGCGTAAGCAATTTGAGGAAGCCACTGTGGTAGATTTCCAGTCATGATGACCAGTGGATCCTGAAGTTGTCGATTTGCTTTTGCAGTCAACTTCATATTATTAAACTCAGAAATGGGAATAGGTGGTTTGTAAAATGCAGGGGGATAAAGTAAACCGAAATGTCTATTCAAAGCGTACAAAACACGAAGTAACGCCAAAACCTCCAGACTCGGATCTCTGACGGTGACACTAGTGGGCAAGTTACTCGTCAATTGATTCTCCAACACAGATTTGTTTCCTCCGGTGATACTGCCTTCTAAAATGACAGCATCGTGCTTCTTCTTTGGACTTGGCTTAGAGCTGGCAGTTTTTCCTTTGCGACCAGATCTGCTGGTGGTTGATGAGCTCTGTTCGCTTTCTTGCACGGGTCTGTAATAGATGGTGTGAGTCTGCAGCCAGATGGCAGATTGTGAAACGGGCATCTCCGTGTCTGTATCAACCTCGGAGGTGGAGGCGTCATTGGACGAGAACTGTCGGATCGCCTGGTACACAGTCATATTGTAGGGCAGGACAATGTCACCGATGATGAACTCCAACTTGTGGCTGGACGAGCTCTGGTTTACGGACACTGCGGCCAAGGTATCGTCGATATCCTCGTCTGAATTGTCATCGTCAGAGTTGTCCTCGTCATCATCCCTGACTCTTCCATATCCTCGGACGACCAAGTACCGCTCGATGGCCTGCACTAATGCCAGAGGATCTACTTTCACGGGACCGCCACGCCACTGTCGCAGCCGGGAGCAATCTGGGTGTCGCTGAAGGTTGCACTTTAGCTGATGTGTGTTGAAGAACTTTATGGCGGAAGTGGATCCACCTCGACCGGAACCGGCAAGAGAAGACCCAGGCAGGTCGTGAACTTTAACGGGAAATTGTTCAAGCTGATTCACACATCCATTCAATTTACTAATAAGAGCACTTAATGCCTGAACTTTCCCCAAGTCAAATCCATTTGTGTTTAGTGGGTCCAACTGAAAATAAATAATCGATTTAATTGGCATATTAAATTAATCTTATTAATTGAATAATATTTAGTATTTGTTTGTGAAACCAATGCATTTATATTAAAGTTGAACCTATTTCAATTTTTTAACCACACATTTCTTTCACCTATATTTTGACTCCATGAAAAAAATAACGCTTCTTTTGAATTACAAAGAGGATTATTTATTTACAACTTTTAATCATTCTAAATGACTCGCCATCTTGCGTGAATTGAACAAATATTAAAGTGAAAAATCCCGAATACATTTTAAGAAAAAAATTACTCCTGCCAATGTTAACAGGCACAAAAAATTACTCTTAACAATGTTGGTAAATTCAATAAAATTCTGAATTAATCTTCATATAAAAGAAACTGCAGTACTTATGGATGATGACTATGACCAATGACTAAAATTTGCTTTCACATACATTGTGGGCATGAGAGGATAATGAAAGACTGGCCCATACATGTAAACTGTTATAGGGTATCTATAGAAACTGAAATGCAAAGGCATAGGGTATGGACATATTGCTCAACTGCTGCAGACAAGTTTGGCAAAAATTAATCTTCAACTGTACACTATTTCTGTTTAAATGTAAATGTTTAGAAGTTCCTTAGAATTGCAAATTCAGGTCAACATTTGATATTTAAAAAGTTGAACTAGTCAAGTGCTCATCCAACTAAACCAATAAAGTATTGTTAATATCGATTCCAATTGTATATAATTTAGAGCACAACAAACTGAGGACTGGTTGTGTCTACTCAAGCATGCAGTAGAAAGCGATCTGGTTTGTTAGTTACACCTCAAAGTATGACAAAGCATAAATTTAAGGAATTGTAAGATTGATCGATTATATAAATAAACGGGCCAACGCCCAGCCCTGTCAGGAATTGCAAGAGCCAAGATCTTGAACTCACCGAACATCCGAGGAAGACGTGCAGGAAATTGCGCAGCCTCGTCTCTCTGGGCGTCTTCACAACGGTGGAGACGGACGGTGACAGAGGAACGGATCCGTTGTCGCCGATGTTGGAGTTGCCGAACACGTTGAAGAAGTTGCTGCCGAGGGAGAAGGACGAGAACGACGACAACACCGTGTTCGAGTCGACCGCCGTCAGGTACGACAAAAGACTTCGGACGAGGCCGGAGTGGATCACCTCGAATGGGCTGATGTCACTCTCGCTCACAATCTTGCTGATCTCGTTTAGGGCGGCAATGTTGGAGCTTGGCTGGAAAAGAGAAATTAACTAAAATGAAAATCCTTTCAATTGAAACCTAAAACTAACTATTCATGATGTGGATATGATTCTGTGCTGGATATTTATCCTTTATATAAACACTGAAAAGACATACATTTAAACTTGTCTGCATTTACTTTATTCAAATTCAATTATGAACTTCTAGTCTAAGAATTAAAAGAGCAAATTGAAAATATAGAATCAATTGATTAAGGATTTTGCTTTGGTTCTTATTAAGAAGCCAAAACAAGGTAGACAGTGGTTGTGCCAAAACCAATAAGAAATAGAATAAGTAAGGATACAACATAACTTAGGGCTATGCAGTGGACCTTAAGTTTTTACTGTTTTCAACTTATAGGATACCCAAACCTCAAAATAGAAGAAAATATTTCTTTCTTATTCACACATCGTTGTGAGTGAGAAGTTTCTTGAAGTGATTGAACAAAATTTAAATCATTAATGTTGATAGTTTAGCATTAAAACTAACTATAGCTGATCAGCAATCTCTTATGAAGTAAATAAACATACAGAAAAATACTTTTATACAATAATTTTTTGGTTAATCTTCAAATAAAAACTTCACACTTGTGTAAAAAATCATTTTTGATTATGTTAGTTAGGTGAAAACAAACAACTATTAAATCATTAAAGTTGTCAGTAATTCTTCAAATAAGCAATGTTCAACACTTAAATCAGTTCAAATTTTAATGTTTTTATCTTCTAGATACATTTAAATAGAAAACATTGATGTAATTTAAATTTAGTCTGTAGAGCTTTATTGAAATTATATAAAAATTATGTTATAAATTATCAAATCATAACTATAAAATAATAAACATTTTATGAATATTTTAAGTGGTCTTTGTTTTATGGTAAGCTAACATAGAAGCGAATTTACAAAAACAGAACGGACAACAACCGCAACAAACGAAAAAGAAAGTTTCCTTCAATTTATAACTAGTAATCCACAAATCGGACAGTTCAAATGTCTCGCAATGATTCATTAATTTAAAAAAAATTATCTCTACAAATGTCAATCAAAAATTCACTTTAGAGACTATTTATGTGTACTTCATTTCCAATCCATTGATTCACGAAGAAAAACAATATAAAAAAAAATTTCTAAGTTAATTTGATGAAAAAACGTAGATAAAAAATGAAAAAATCAAATAAAAATACCTAGTAATATATTAAAACCAATAACCAAGCCTATATGAAAAAAAAACAATAATAGTATAGATGCTATATAAGCATTCAAGTCATTGTCTAACGACGACGAGGATATCGGAATTGCTACGCCGATGTAGAGCTTCGCTACGCACGCTCGACAAAAACCAAAACATTTTCTTATTTGATTGGCACACTGCCAGGCATACAAGACCCAACTCTAACCTCGTACTCCAGCTGATGTATGGCGGCAATGAGTCTGTTGAGAACAGTCAAGGCCGGGTGTGTGGCGCCCTCCAGCTCGGTGGTGAAGTGGCGTTCGTTGAGCTTCAGGGCCTGTTCGCGCACCCAGCTCCTGATTATCTCTCGGTTGGAGTTGTGCGCGCTGCTGATCAAACCCATTGTACTGCTGGCGGTGGTGTTGGTGGTGGTGCTGCTGGTGCTGCTTCCAATTATGCTACTGGCGCTGGTTCTTTCCTGCAAGGCAATTTGGTTTTAGAGTAAGACATTTTATTTTTTCCATCAAAAGTAAACAAACAAGTATGAGGAAATTCGTAAACAAATTGAGGCTATGACCAAATAAAAGTTATGAATACAACAAAATTACTATATCTATATCTATATATATATATATAAAAGGAAAAACAATTTTTTTTCCTAATTATACTAACTCTTAACCAAGATTCAAAAATCTATTATTTCAATAAATATCTATTTCACAAAAAAATATTCTGGAAAATCTTGTTCAGAATATATAAAACCAAAATTAAAAAACTTTTTTTTTTCATATTTCTACTAAATTGTGGTTAACCAAGATTTAAAAACAAAATAAAAAAAATTATGAAAAAATCTTCCTCCACATGCTCTGTCCCAACAACAGTGATTTTATAGAGGCTGTTTTGTCAAAGCCTAAAAATGAATTTAATAAAACAACTCAAATATTTTTTGGAATTTTAAATCTAGTGATGATAATTGAAAGTATACTAAAGTTATATTAAAAATAAATTGAAGATTAGAAGAGGAATTTTTGGAAGGAAAATTATGGAGTTAAGAATCAAGTTGTCAGATAAATAACTAATCTTTTAACACGATTCCTGTGATTGCCTAATCTCAGATCTTGGGAAGCCATATCAAAGAGACGTCAACGGCCTTGGCCACGTTGAAACACCGCTTCCCGTATGATCAGCGAAGTTAAGCAACGTTGGACCTGGTTAGTACTTGGATGGGTGACCGTCTGGGAACACCAGATGCTGTTGGCAACCGGCGGTGAATGTGCATTGCACC
>JARUHE010349781.1:0-10117 GCA_031471125.1 Archaeomysis grebnitzkii | reverse complement strand
ACAAAAAACCAACGACAAAAAAACAACCTAAAAACAACAACAAAAACCAACGACCACAAAAAAAGCAACAACAAAAACAATAACAAAAACCAAGACAGAAAAAACAACCAAAAAACAAAAACCAACGACCAAAAAAAAACAACCAAAAAATAACAACAATTAACGACCGAAAAAAAACGACCGAAAAAAACGACCAAAAAAAACAACAACAAAAACCAACGACCAAAAAAACAACCTAAAAAACAACAACAAAAACCAACGACTAAAAAAAAACAACAAAATCAATAACAAAAACCAAGACCGAAAAAACAACCAAAAAACAACAACAAAAACCAACGACAAAAAAAACAACAAAAACCAACGACCAAAAAAACAACAACAAAAACCATCGACCAAAAAACAACCTAAAAACAACAACAAAAACCAACGACAAAAAAAACAACAAAAACCAACGACCAAAAAAACAACAAAAACCAACGACCAAAAAAACAACAACAAAAACAATAAGAAAAACCAAGACCGAAAAAACAACCAAAAAAACAAAAACCAACGACCAAAAAAAAAACAACCAAAAAATAACAACAATTAACAACGACCGAAAAAAAAGACCAAAACAAACAACCAAAAAATAACAACATTTAACAACGACCAAAACCAACAACAAAAACCAACAATTAAAAAACAACTTAAAAACCAACAACAAAACCAACAACTAAAAAAATAACTTGAAAAACAACAACAAAAACCAACGACCAAAAAAAAAACAACCTAAAAACAACAACAAAAACCAACGACCAAAAAAAAACAACCAAACAACAACCAACAAACAAGAACGAAAAACAACGACCGGAAAAAAACAATAACAAAAACCAACGACCGAAAAAAAACAAAAAAAAACTACATAAACCAACAAACAAAAACAAAAACAAACAAACAAAGAAAAAAAACTACGAAGAAGGAAAGAAAGAAAAAGTAGGAGGTGGTGATAGGAAAGATAGGAAAGGAAGTTAAAGAGAGAGAGAGAAGAAGAAAGAAAAATTGTTGCTCGGGTACGGAGGGTTGCAACAAAGGTCCTCAGAGTTGAAAATACGCTTACACGTAGTTTCAACTCCCCTACGGGCAAAAACTACTTAAACAAAAAAAGGGAGAGGTTAGGGAAGAGGGAAAACGCGAGGGAGAGGGATGATTCTTTCCCTGATAGCAGAAACCTCCCTAACACACTCACTCAACCAAATGTAGATGGTAACAGTAGCGCTCTCGAGATGAGCACCATTGGTGCAGCCCTACCGGTGATAAGTGCAACCTTCTCCCACGGCAGAGCTAGCACCAGGCTGGTTCACCTCTGAAAGTGCCACTATTTCCATCTGCAGCTGCTTGAGCTCATGTGAGAGGATAGTAATCTACTATCACTTGAGAGAGTTAAAACATCTCAGCCACCCAGATGAGGAAGAAAAGGAAAGGAATAGGGAGAGGCAATTAATTAAAAAAAAATTACTAAGAAGGAAAGGAAGAAAAAGTAGGAGTTGGTGATAGGAAAGATAGGAAAAAATTAAAAAGAGAGAGAGAAGAAGAAAGATAAATTTTCGCTCGGGTACGGAGGGCTGCAACAAAGGTCCTCAGAGTTGAAAATACGCTTAATCGTAGTTTCAACTCCCCTACGGGCAAAAACTACCTAAAAGAAATTAAACTAAATTAAACCTAAATGAAATTAAAATTAAACCTAAAAAATGTCCATGTCCATGTTAAGAAAAGATTAAACTAAATTCAACCTAAATTAAATTAAAACACCTCAGCCACCCAGACGGTGGAGAAAGGAAGGAAGAGGGAGAAGAAGTAAATAAAAAAACTACTAAGAAGGAAAGAAACAAAAAGTAGGGGTTGGTGATAGGAAAGATAGGAAAATAAATTAAAGAGAGAGAGAGAAGAAGAAAGAAAAATTGTTGCTCGGCTACGGAGGGTTTCAACAAAGTTCCTCAGAGATGAAAATACGCCCACACCAAACGTACAACGTAGTTTCAGTTCCTCTACGGGCTAAACTACTTTAAAAAATAAAAACTGAAAATATGTTCACAAGAAAATTAACAAAATTCAATTGTTTCTAAACATCAAAATAATTTTCAGCTCAATTAGACATTATAAAATACTCTTTAAGTTTCGTTCAATTCAAAAAAAGTTAAAATTTGGACAGAATTTATGGGGTGACCTGATTTATTTTGGACTGTCAAGTGACTGCTTTTTCCCGCTTAATCAGAGTAGATGTTTATGTTGAACTTTTGAAACTGATTACGTTTCATACATATTATTGTGCTTAAGCAAAAAACGGTACGGGATTGTGCAGCAATCTATCAACGATCCTTAATGTTTGAAACCAAGCTCTACCTAGCATTGATGGTGTCAACAACCGTTGGTTCTTTTCTGTTTATGAAATAATCAAGATGATTAACTAATCATAATTTTAAACATTGGTTGATCATAAATGTGAGTAAGGATTGGAGTTTTAGGTATGTCCATAATGCCTTCAAGCGTGACGCGTTGGGTTTTCTGTTCCATCCTGTTCAAAGATGGCGACATTATACTTTGCACTCTTAAACGCTGTTCACAATGTTAACTTCGTTCTGTCCGTATACCGTTTCTTTATTGTGTATACGTAATTTAAAATGAAAAAAAATCTACCATAAAAATTGGGACGGCTGAACAGCAATTTTGTTGACCTTCTCAATTACCGCCCTTAGCTGTCCATTTCGGGTTTCCGGCGCAAGTGAGTATGCTTGTACTTGTTCTATGTCTGAAATTAGAAATAAAAACAAGTTTAGAATGATGACGTAATTGCAGTCTTCTCTGAAGAAGAAGAATTCAATTATATTTTTTGTATTTTATAATAATTGAACTATTTATTGGGCGTTGCAAAATATACATGTAAAAACTAAGATTTTAGGCATCCATATTATCTACTCCAATAATAATTCCTATGGAGAATGTGGCAAGTAGAGCTCTAAGGCATTGCCCTGTCTGCCATATATAAACTTAAAATGAAGAATATTGACACATATTTATTAAAATAAAACAAAAATAAGCTAAAAATCCTAATGAAACAAAAAGACGTCAATGTGTATCTACAACACAACTTCAAATTTTCAAAATAATTTTAGCTGATTTTTTCCCTGATAGCAGAAACCTCCCTAACACACTAATTCAACCAACTGTAGATGGTAACAGTAGCGCTCTCGAGATGAGCACCATTGGTGCAGCCCTACCAGTGATAAGTGCAACCTTCTACCACGGCAGAGCTAGCACTAGGCTGGTCACTTCTGAAAGTGCCACTATTTTAAACTGCAGCTGCTTGAGCTCATGTGAGAGGAGTGGTAATCTACTATCACTCGAGAGAGTTAGAACATATCAGCCACCCAGATGTGGAAGAAAAGGAAAGAAATAGGGAGAGGCAATTAATTAAAAAAAAATCCTAAGAAGGAAAGGAAGAAAAAGTAGGAGTTGGTGATAGGAAAGATAGGAAAAAAATTAAAGAGAGAGAGAGAGAAGAAGAAAGAAAAATTGTTGCTCGGCTACGGAGGGTTGCAACAAAGTTCCTCAGAGATGAAAATACGCTCACACCAAACGTACAACGTAGTTTCAGTTCCTCTACGGGCTAAACTACTTTAACAAATAAAAACCGAAAATATATTCACAAGAAAATTAACAAAATTCAATTGTTTCTAAACATCAAAAATAATTTTCATCTCAATTAGACATTATAAAATACTCTTTAAGTTTCGTTCAATTCAAAAAAAGGTAAAATTTGGACAGAATTTATGGGGTGACCTGATTTATTTGGACCTGGCAAGTGACTGCTTTGTCCCGCTTAATCAGAGTAGATGTTTATGTTGAACTTTTGAAACTGATTACGTTTCATACATATTATTGTGCTTAAGCAAAAAACGGTACGGGATTGTGCAGCAATCTATCAACGATCCTTAATGTTTGAAACCAAGCTCTACCTAGCATTGATGGTGTCAACAACCGTTGGTTCTTTTCTGTTTATGAAATAATCAAGATGATTAACTAATCATAATTTTAAACATTGGTTGATCATAAATGTGAGTAAGGATTGGAGTTTTAGGTATGTCCATAATGCCTTCAAGCGTGACGCGTTGGGTTTTCTGTTCCATCCTGTTCAAAGATGGCGACATTATACTTTGCACTCTTAAACGCTGTTCACAATGTTAACTTCGTTCTGTCCGTATACCGTTTCTTTATTGTGTATACGTAATTTAAAATGAAAAAAAATCTACCATAAAAATTGGGACGGCTGAACAGCAATTTTGTTGACCTTCTCAATTACCGCCCTTAGCTGTCCATTTCGGGTTTCCGGCGCAAGTGAGTATGCTTGTACTTGTTCTATGTCTGAAATTAGAAATAAAAACAAGTTTAGAATGATGACGTAATTGCAGTCTTCTCTGAAGAAGAAGAATTCAATTATATTTTTTGTATTTTATAATAATTGAACTATTTATTGGGCGTTGCAAAATATACATGTAAAAACTAAGATTTTAGGCATCCACATTACCTACTCCAATAATAATTCCTATGGAGAATGTGGCAAGTAGAGCTCTAAGGCATTGCCGTGTCTGCCATATATAAACTTAAAAGGAAAATTAGTGACACATATTTGTTCAAATAAAACAAAAATAAACTAAAAATCCTAATGAAACAAAAAGACGTCACTTTGTATCTACAACACAACTTCAAATTTTCTAAAGAATTTTAGCTGATTTTTTAAACATACTTTAATATTACGAAAATTGTCAACATATTTATTTTTAAATATTTTTAATGCCTTATTAAAACCATTCTAATAAATGTTTTCAAACTGAAATTTAGAAATAGATGCTAGTTTACAACGAGTTATGCCTAAGCAGCCATGCGTTTTAAATGTCGAGCGAATATTTATTTGGTGAAAGTTTCTAATGTACAATACAATATTTTTTTAAATTTAAAAAATACAAATAACAATAACAAAAAACCTGTTACATTGTATTTATACATGCATATTTATTTTTCTGAAAATTTGAAGCAATAATACTAAGAAAAATAAAACTGACCCTTTTGTTGAATGTGAAATAGTTTACAAGTTTTTCTTCATTTTAACCTTAAATACCAAAAATATGAAACTATCTAAAAATAATTCTATTGTATTCTATTGTGTGCTTGTTGAAATTTCGATGTAAAAATAAAACTTGGACCTATTGTTGAATGTGCGGACGACGACGATGACGCAGACGGAAAAGTAACACCTATATGATGATTATATCTTAACTTCGTTTCATTCGCTCGACAAAAATAATGAAATGTTTGCTGTCATTGTACATCTGACACCATTTACAGAACCAAAGTTTAGTTTAAATTTTAAGTGAGTTCGACTTATATTTCCATATAAATGTATACAGTATAATATAACACAAAATTGACATTTTCTGCAGGTCAAAAGTAAAAAAAAGAAAACAATGTTTATTTATGTTGTGAATGTAAGCAAACAGACGGCGTTTTCAGTTTTTTGAATTAAATTTTATGAGAACGACCAATTACGAAAGTGACGTCACGTTTTTCAATTTTTCCGACAAAATTGACACAAGGACAAGCCTTATAATATGTTATACATCGCAAATTTATATCGTGCGTCCGCCAATATTTTTTGTAATGGTCCTCTTATTTGTATATTTACACTCTGTATGTACGAGAAAGTTGCGTAATGTAAGGTTAGGTGAGCTTCTGTAGCTTTTCAAAGACTTTCAAAAGAAAATTATTTCAAAACTGTTTTTCATAAGCAATTCCATTATAGGCTGATCCGTTGTAAAGATTTGATTCAATAAAAAAAGTTCACTTTTTCATAACAAATTTACCAAAAGAAATTGTTCTTTCCAATTAAAAAGTATAAACTATTGCAAGATTGTAAAATTACAAAAACAATTAATTACCTCTTAACAGTTGTTCGTCTTCTTTACTGGGGGTGATCTTTTCCTCTGAAGACGATGCGTCATTTCCTTCACTAAATATTTGTGACGCGTATCATTAATACAAAGAAATAATTCATTAATATGAAGAATCAACTCTGTTACATATCATTGATACCGATAATATGAAGAATGGTTTAAGATAAATTTTAACTTAAAAAACAGAAAAAATACTTTTTTCTAAAAAAATCATTATAAAATTACCTTATGAAATAAATAGATTAATTAAACACGAAACGTAGGTAAACCGCTTACACTTAAACTTAAGAATACTTTCATAATTTTTATAAATGATTTACTACGTGCGAAATAGTGACAAAAACTTGACACGCTTCTATTGCCCTAGTGACAGTTATTCCGGATTTCATTTTTTAATTAGTTTTGATAATATTTACTGAGTTTTGGTGTGTCGTTCTTTTCTCTGGGTGATGTTCAACAAATTAGGCTATAACTCATCACAAAATACATCATAAAATTAAATTAGTTTTTGATATAAGATAAAATTGTTAACATCGATTTTATTGTTTTGAGAGTATTTGTAAAAACGAGTTTAACGGATGGCACTAATTAATGGAAGATTGTTCATATTAGTTGTTTTGTGTTCATATTCTTTAAATTTTTACATGTTAGGCTAAGATTTTCTTCATATTTAGCAAGGTTATCTTATATTTTTTGATTTAATACATTATTATTTCTGCATATCTTTATGTCATCTGAAGAGGATGTCAAATGATATGAAAATATATAGAAATAACAATATACTAAAAACAAAAATATAAAATAAACTTACAAAAGTGTTATTTCCTAAAATTGAGCAGTGCTAGAAATTTTTTTTTTACTCATTTTCTTAGTAAATTTGAATTATATAACTCTGTTTAATCGCAAATTTATTTAAAGTAAGGTATCGAATTCCGAAGTCACGAAAACATATTTAATTTCGACCACTCTAGCACATAAACATACGTTGTGTGGCATAGGCCTAACTTTTTGGTATGCGCATATAAATGTTATGTAGGCATAACATTATTTCTAATAAGATAGGTTGAAATATATAAGAATGAATATAAATACTACCGAATTAAGATTGCGAATGCACACTAAAGCTGTATTCTATGATTGAAATAAGTTAGAACATTTATATATAACACTTTCAAATGACGCCACCCGACACATTCTTAATGCTTGATTGCTTAACTAATAGTTTTAATTACAATTAGTATAAGTTAACTTAATTTATGAGATAGGCCTACTAACAATTTTCCAAAATTGAACAATTTATAAATGCTAAAAAAATAGAAATAGAAAAATTAATCAACAAAAAGTTTACTAGAAGAACATAGACTTATTAATTAATGGAGTACCACATGGTTCTGTGCTGGGCCCTTTACTCTCCCTCATCTACATTAATGGCATCACAGAAAAATTACGTCCCCAGTCAAACTTTTTGCTAATGACACCAAAATGTATCAACGTGTAGACCAACCAATTGTGTAGACCCAACCAATTGTGTAGACCAACCAATTGCGAGCAGACCCAGATAAAATAAATTGATGGGCAATGAGCAACAAACTAGGGCATGGGTTTCAATGCCAACAAATGCAAGGTGATGCAGATTGAGGGTCAATCCAGTAATAGTACATACCACATCAACAACAGAGCAACAGCAGTCCAAAGAAGGACTACCAAACTAGATATAGATAAGTCTAACTCATATAGTGTATACTATGCAGACAGGCTCATGGAATTCCAACTGTACTCACTGTAAAAAAAGAAAAAAGGAAACCTAATTGAAATGTTCAAAATAGTGAAAGGGTTTAGTGGATTACAGTTTTAGGATTACTTCAGCTTGGCTGGAGATAATACTAGAGGCCATAGGTATAAACTGTTCAAACTCTGAGCTATGATAAGAAATAGATCCTCATTTTTCATAAATAGACAAATACATGTTTGGAACTCACTAAATTCAGATATAGTAGAAGGAGAAGGTATTGAAACTTTAAAAAACTAGAGAAAAATTGGAACAGGTATGGATATAGATATTTAACTAGGGAGACCCAACTATTAACCGCTAAATGTTGTAATTGTAATGTAAATCGATAACTTAAGTTA
The DNA here is from genome assembly GCA_031471125.1 of Archaeomysis grebnitzkii. Classification (NCBI taxonomy): domain Eukaryota; kingdom Metazoa; phylum Arthropoda; class Malacostraca; order Mysida; family Mysidae; genus Archaeomysis; species Archaeomysis grebnitzkii. The sequence continues at coordinate 2,003 of JARUHE010349781.1, read as the reverse complement.
TTTTATAAAAATACTATTGTAAGATATGATAAAATGGTTGGCCTGAAATAAATAATAATAATATAATAATAATAACAATCATGGTTTTCATATATTAGAGTCCAATCGAACCTAACCAATCTCTTCCCCGCTTCACATACCAACCTTAATCTACTACCCACATCAAGTGATGTCTACCCTAAAGATATGCAGCCGACATATGGCGCTTCCTTCATGCCGGGGTAAACTTAACACATGAGATTTTAACACTTTAACCGTTTCTTGTAATACCGGTGAGACATAAATCTAATAGCTTACTCCATCTTATGTTACACCAGTGATACAAATTAAGTTTGTTATGTTTTTGATTACATTATACAGGTAACTAGTTACCTGTATAATGTAATAAAAAATAAAAAAAAATAGTTTTTACTCTTCTTACCTTGTTAAAGTGCTGGTTGATATCGTCGTCGTCGTCATCGTTCTAACTATATAAAGCTCTAATTTTAATTTGAAAAACTCTAAAGTTTTATATTTGTATTTCAGTTGAAATACCAGCGAATGTTGTCCAGCTTTGATAACAATAAATACAAATTAATGTGTTTCTACCAAGTCAGATTTCAAAACAACAAAAGTATGTTACCTTCAACAACATTTGAATAATCACTAATTTTCATAGCAATCAATTGTTCAGAACTTTATTATGTTATATTAATTGTTTCTTTTATTGTATCATGAATTTGTCTCAGATTGTGTCTTTTTCTAGAGGTAAGAAGGACTTGTGTCGAAAACATCATACAAAGGTAAGATAACATCTAAAGAAGAGGATTTTGTTAAAGAAGTAGACCAAATTAGATTAATGCGGTTAAAAACGGTTTTAATGACAATTTGATTGAATCAAATATCCAGATATTCATTATTAACAAAAGAAAAAATGTGGTTAATTTAAATAATGATGAAGAAACGTTAAATGAAATAAGAAAACACTATTTTATAAAACATAATATTATGAAAATGCAAAAATAGATAAGAGATTGATAAATAAATAAATAGAGATGATAAACTGTTAAGACAACTGATCCAAATAAGACTTTTAAGCATGTCATCTTCTATGAAAACGACAAAACTTGCAACCGTGGTGTGAAAAATTACATTTCTGTCACCTACGTCATATCTGTTGCGTAAATCTAATGTAGTATATTAATTCAATAGTCCTTTTCCTCATTACATTGGAATTACGCAAAATACATTGTCTAGATAGTTGGCATTACACTTGCAGTAAGGTGCAGTCCGTGATCATTTTAAACAACAGCATAACATTGAACTAACCCGTGAACAACCAGTAAATAATATTTAAGATATTGAAAGAGAATAAAATATATAAATTTTATTAATAAAAATAGCATTAATTATTTTGGAAACTAATCCCATTATTGACGTTTAACTTGATAAACTCAACAACATTCTAAAATAATTCTTGGTAGTAAACATTAAGGTACGGATACCAAATATCAGCAAACAAATAGACAATGCAATTATGGAAACACCAATTGCTAAAATAAATGTTACTCTAGTTTTTATGAAATGTACATTGATGGTTGTTCTACGCCACTTGTAAGCTCAACATTAGATTAAAGACTCGGAATGAATAAATTGCTCGGAGAAATTAATGAAGCAATTGGAAAACAGGAAAATACAAACCTAGCTAGAATCCCAATTGTTATAAGTTCTAATATTAAACAATGATTACATTTTAGATTTTAAGTTAAAAATGTATATAGCTTGTATCCATAATTCTATGTTCAAAATAAAAGCCATGTAATATTTTGAATTAACAATAAACGCTTTAAGAGTTCTTGAAGAACGAAAGTTCAGTCTGCATTTGAAAAATTTTTATTTTTTAAACTATTGTATGAAGTTTAAAAAATGTTATTTTTTAAACTATTTTATGAAGTTTAAAAAATGTTATTTTTTAAACTATTTTATGAAGTTTAAAAAATGTTATTTTTTAAACTATTTTATGA
>JARUHE010349770.1:0-10118 GCA_031471125.1 Archaeomysis grebnitzkii | reverse complement strand
TCTTAAATATGTTGTTTAATATATTTTATTTTGATTTTCTTAAATATGTTGTTTAATATATTTTATTTTGATTTTCTAAATTCTGTTGTATGATATATTTTATTTATGTACTTTGTTTCTATAGTTTATTTCTATACTTTCTTAAGCTATGTTTGGAAAATCAGCTTCTATAAATAAACTTTGATTGTTGTTATTATTGGTATGGTTGTTGTTGTTGTTGTTGTTGTTGTTGTTGCTGTTCTTGTTGTTATTGTTATTGGGGCAGTGGATGATTTGTGGACTGTGGCAAAATTTTGTCATTTTTTTAAAATAATAAAACCAAATTATTTTACAGAAAAGTTTGTTTTAAATGAAAATAATGAACAAAAATTATACACTGGTATCACTAAAGATTTTTTTAAATCAATATTTTCTTATTAAAACATACATTCTATTAAAAACTTGAAATTCATGCTTCACCAAGATGAGATGAGAGATGGTAGCCAAGTAGATACGAACGCTGCCTGGAGATTAATGCTGCATAAGCAAATCTCATTGGCACCGGTTCGAGCCCGCTCTAAAGCTACTTCATTGAGAATTTGAGCGTGGCTGTATTCTCTTAAAATCTCATTCGCTAAGCTTACCCCGGCTTGAAGGAAGCGCCATATGTCGGCTGCATATCCTTAGGGTAAACATCACTTGATGTGGGTAATAGTAATAAGGCCTATGTGAACCGCTGAAGAATATTAAATAGATAGTGTCAGCGCTAAATAAAAGCTGTAATTATTATTATTATTATGTATATAAATCTTCAACCCTTCAGCTGGAGAAAAGTCTTGGGGTGCGAATAACGGACACAGGTGCCTCTGAATGCGATGAAGAAGCGCGGCGAAACTGCAAGCATCAGGGATGTTGGGTACGCACAGAACTCGGTTCAGGGTTTTCTCTCATCGATGCGAATTCTTCCGCCGTTGTCGGCCCCTCACTGGTACTTAGTTCGAGCTGTGGGTGTCGCCCCCCCAATGAAAAGCCGCCACACCCCCTCACCCTCCCTGCCGCGCATGCGCTGATGGAGGAAAAGTTGGACAGCGCGTGTGTGAGGAACCCCTGTCTCAATGGGGGACGGTGCCTGCCCACCAGGAGAGGGCAAAGGTATGGTCTTTGTTTTTATTGTTTTTTTTTATTTTTGTTGTATTTGTTTATATTTTTTTTTTAATTGTTTTTGTTTTTGTTTTCATTGTTTTGTTTTTAATTTCATTGGTTTTGTGTATATTGTTTTTGTTTATGTTTTCATTGTTTTTGTTTTTGTTTTTATTGTTTTTGTTGTTTTCACTATTTTTTTGTTTTTGTTTATTTGTATTGTTTCTGTTTATATTGTTTTTGTTTTTTTGTTTTTTTTTTCATTGTTTTTGTTTTTATTGTTTTTTTTTCATTGTTTTTGCTTTTATTGTTTTTTGTTTTTTCTTGTACTGTTTTTGTTGTTTTTTTTGTAAGTTTTGTGTTGATTGTTATGGTTTTTTTCGTTGTTATTTTTACCATGACCAATATTTTAAAAACTATTTGTACTTGCAGTAAATAAGGTAATAAATAAATAACTGTCAGAAATAAATTTTCATACATTGAATAACAAAATTATTTTTGCAAACATATATTTCAGCTTTTGAGAAAGTATAAAATATATAAAATAAATTCAATTTATGCGCATATTTGAAACCTCGTTGGAAGAAAGTCGATACATTTCCATTAATTCCAGTGAATGATGCTTCATATCGCAGCACAAATGCTGAGACTGAAACTTTACTGTAGTCTGATAGCATCCAACAAATTCATTTTTGAAATGAAAAAAAGTATCAATCAAAAGTAAAAAAATGAATTTGATTTTTAATGGAATTGTTTGTTATTTTATTTTAATTTTCGTGTTAAAAATCGATGTTTCTGTCTCGTTATTTTTTACCTTTGTTCGCCTTTTTATAGATTTTGTTTTTAATTTGTTGATGAATTGTCTCTCTGCTAGATCAACAATTTATATAGATTATTTTTCCACGTTCTGTATTCTTTTATGAATAAATTATTTCCAGTCTACGTCCATTATATGATTTTAATGTTGTCATTAGAAGCTTATTCTGGCTTCGATGAAACGCCTATATTGGCTGCATTTCCACTAATTCATTTGCATCTTCAGAGCCTCGAAATATTTATAAAATAACACATAAACATATTTATTAAAGTTGAAATTACTTTTCCTAACGACCTTAAAAACCATCTGCCTAAGTAATTTATGCAGCAAAAAAATTGTATGAAAAAACACGTTTTGTAAATATGATACAAAAATCTCTACTTTGGCAGACGTACGAAGGTTTCATACAGAAAAAGGTTCACGCCATTTTTATTTGAATCTTACATTTTATTTCATAGCCCAAAATTGTAATTTGTATAATACTTTATTTTTTTCAGGTTTCTCATAAAGAAAAAAATATTCAACTGTTTTATACCTTTTTTGCAAATTAATTTTCATAACAAATTCCTAATAACTATTATATACCTGCGGGAGGGTCAGTGGGAGGGATAACTAAGAGGTGTGTCTATAGACTTCTGGATGTGTCTTGTTACTACGGGTACGACAAAATGGGCAATAATACCACAGTAGCAGCAGCAGCCGTTCCCGTACCTTATGCATATCGCTGGTACTGAAATAGGCGGAAGTACCATATGCTTAACGAAAATGGAGCAAGAGTTACACTGCCATTGGTAAGGCCACAGTGACTATCAGAAACGGAAAATAACTTTCGGGCATATGAACTTTGAATTGTTTAGGAAGGTGTATCCTGTATATATGAGGCCATATCTGGAAACTTCCGTCCAAGTCTCCCAGCTTAGCCAGAGATATTGATAGAATGAAAAAAGTACAGAGAAGAGCTACAAAGTCCGTGAGAAGAAGACTGGCAGATCAACCTTATGAAGTGAAACTAAGGAGGGGACCTTGATGAAGTTTTCAAAATTATTAAAAGATGTTTTGGGCTAAGATGTGAAGACTTCTTTCAGTTAGTCAGAGGAAGATCTACTAGAGGTCATAAGTTTAAATTGTTTAAGCCTTGTGCTAATACCAAGAGAGCATTATTCTCCCAGAGCGTAGTAAATGTATGGAATGAGTTCAATTAGAGTGTGGTAGAAGCCGAATCAGTACATTTATTTAGGAACAGACTGGATAAGTTGTGGAAAGAGAATAGATATTGGCATACAAGCAGATTATCCTAACTAGACCCATAAATTATAAGTCTAACTATACGGTGAATTAGCTTGGCCTTATGTTGGTTAGAGAAAAAACATTGTTTTCTTTGACAATGATAAATCACTCTCTGGTGAACACAAGTTTATAACTTTTCGGACATTAATGTGGAATACATTTTAAACTACTGCCCTCAGCCGTCCAGGGTTCGCTCTTAGCCAACTGAACAGTTGGATAAGGCTTCATTGTTCATGTTGTTTGAAGAGCGGACCCTGGACGGCTGAGGTTAGCATTTTAAGATTTCTTTCACATTAATGCCCGCAAAGTCATTGTCTTCTTTATTTCTTGTAATGAGCCAATCAATAAATCATCTTTTAGTTCTGCCCTCTTTTAAAAAGTAATCTCTCAAAATGATAAGCCTTAAGAAGCCTGCTAAAACAAAGATATATTATATAATACTTTTTGAACAGTAATACAATTAATACTAATTAATATATTCAGGTATATTTTTTAATTTAATTAAATAATGAAATAAAAATGCAATTATGTTCAACATATTTCATTAAAATGTGGATCATTCAAACCAAAATAAGATTCGGAGCTACTTTGATCTGACTTACATCAAAGGATTTCATTTAAAATCTAAAACTACTTCTGAAGAAAAAATTAATAAGTCTGAGATTTTATTATTTGTTTGTGAGTTCCAAGCAAAACCAATTTTATATTCTAATTTTATAATAATTAAAAGCCAAGTAACAAAAAATGTTGACAATAATTTAAAAACCTTAACTTTTAATTCGATTATATTTATAGTAAAAATGAAATAAAACCAATTTTATATTCTAATTTTATAATAATTAAAAGCCAAGCAACAAAAAATGTTGACAATAATTTAAAAGCTTTAACTTTTAATTCGATTATATTTATAGTAAAAATGAAATAAAAAGAGAAAATATTAAAATGCTGAACGACCATTGGTGTTTTGTAGCATCTGTTTAAACGAGAATATTATGTCAAAATATAACGTCTTACATTTGTAAATTATTTTCTTGAAAACACATTTTATATCTTAACTTCTTGAACATTTGTTTTTTATACTTTATTGGAGAAACATTTTTACTTGTGTGGTTTTTTTTTAATTTTTCTGTTTTATGAGGGAAAATGTTGTTTATGTCTATTTTATTGTTTTATTTTGTAGGTAAAGTATTCGAAAAATAATGTATATTTTACAAAAGTTCAGCATAAATACTAGAAAAAAAACTTTACCTCACTTGAAAATGTCGTATATTATCCTGCCTAACTTTATTTTTCTGTTCTTATGCTAAGATACACAAATAATAAATTCAGGTAAAAACTGAAACTAAAGATAAAAGTTAATGTTCATATATCACAGTATCAAAAAACTGAATTATGCCTTGGAGCTATAACCATAGATGAAGAAAATACTTCTTTAATCTATGGTATAACCATAGATGAAGAAAGTACTTCTTTAATCTATGGTATAACCATAGATGAAGAAAGTACTTCTTTAATCTATGGTATAACCATAGATTAAAGACGTATAGATGCACCACTCAATGTTATAACATTGGACCCAAATAAGCAGTCTTGAGCGGTCCTTCAACATTTTACCCGTAAAAGCCAATGTAAATCGTTTGTTTTTGTTATTGTAAGCGATAAAAATTGACAATACTGTCCAATGAAATATATTCAATATTGTAAATCAAAAGTTTATTGAAAGTTTCTAAAATTAGCATCTGTACGTCTGTAATCTATGGTATAGCCTACAGGAGTAGGATTTTCAATTAACTTACGTGAAAAACTATTTTTGCTTTATATGTATATAAAGTTGCTACCAAAAAAATACAGCCTTTTTAAAACAGGTTTTGTTTACGGTTTTATTTGATTATTTCTTAATATCTTTAAAATATTATGTAATTATTAGATTTTAAATTGTTTATATAAGAAAACAATTATTTCATTTTATTAGGGCAACTATTATTGCAAATATACATTAAAATATGTATGTTACATTGATTTTAAATTGCTGGTTTGATTAATACTCCTTAGCTACTAAATTTATTTTCTAATGATTCTGGTACTTGTATTTATAAATAAATAAACATGGTGTTGCAAACATTTTAAATAAACAATATATATCGTAAAATTAAAATATATATTGCTTTGTGTTTTTACATTAATTTTATTAATATATTTATAAAACAGGATAAGGAGCAGCTAAGATAGATTTATTTAGGTTAATACTAGCCAAACTAAACTACGTGAACACAATAATAATTCACTTGATAAACTATACACAATTAAATTTATTCAGTACTATAATGCATAACACCATATTTAATTATTATATGTATACCTTATTGTTAATTACTAAATTATAAAAGATTGTAAATAATTGCAACCTACTAATTTATGTTATTGTAATACAATATAGTTCTTAGTTAAATAAATAAAACAAAATATCAAATGTTATTGAATTAAATTTCAAAAAATATTGATTTTACAAAATTAAATCCCTATAATAGTATTGTTCAATACAAACTTTAAAAAATACTTTTTGTCAAAACATCTATTAATTGGTTTCCAATTCTGGCCAGAGATTTGAAACCTATTTTTGCAATAAAGATTAATTTTTACAAACAAACTTCCTTTGTAGTTTATTGTTCAGAATTATATGTAAAGCCATTCGTGTTCAATAAAAAAATTGTAAAAGGAAAACTTGAAAAAATTTTTAGCAAAAATGTACTAAGAGCAAAAAAGGTTTGCTTCCGCCTCCGCCTCCGCCCTACAACCACAACCTAAAAATAAATGAATAATTTAAACACATAACGTTCCACATTCATATATCTGACCATGCACTAAACCTTATGATAACTAGATGCACAAATTATATCAATCTATCACATTTACAATAATCTTCTTTCATTACCGATAACTGCTTCATAAAGTCGTTCATAAGCCTACCATTGTTAAATAAAGAACGTAAATACATTGAATAACGTAGGATAGACAGTATAAACATCACAGATGTTCTTAACAATATATAAAAAACGGATAATTTAAAAGAAAACCTAAGTATTTTCAATATTAACCAACTTGTAACAATATACAGTATAAACAGTACTTAAAAACACCATTAATACAGAAGACTATAACAATCCAACCAACGTCAACCTATTCAAATAAGTGAAAAATCAAATGTAAACGTGAAAAAAAATTGTTTACAACAAGAATTAGAATCTCGCCCACAAGCTTTTAAGTTTTTAAGAAAACATATTTCACTGAATGTACGAACGCCAAAATATGCTACTTTCAATCCAAGTTCATAAATGTTCAAAACAAAATATTTTCCCTTATTACTGAACTATCTAAAGACCACCAAATCATTTCTTATTCACTCGAAAATAGAAATGATTTGTGCAAAAAATTTCGGAACTCTTATAAATAAAGCAAGCATTAAACTTGATAAAACAGCCATTACTCAAAATCACGAGCAACTCAATGATATAATTGATTACACAACAGTAATATCCGAGTTACCTAATCTAAATGAATTTACTTCATTAACCTAAACATAACTGTAACAATAATATGTAACTACATGTGATTTTACCAGATCCTTGGAAAACTGATCGGGTTATTCACATTATCAAAAATAGAAATAAGGATTTATAATTATAAATATATCGTCTAGTAAACACCCTTCGATGTCTTTATAAACCCTTTGAAAAAACTGAAATTGTACAGGTTATTTATCCCTTAAATAAACTACCAGCAAATTACAATCACAACTATGCATACAAACAACATGCTAGCTGTGAAACTATTCTTATAAAAATAGCATTTGATCTTCTGAATAATATGAGCAACACACGCATACCATGTCTAGCCTTACTTGACCTATCTGCAGCTTCTAATATATTAAACATAATTAACATTTTAAATCATAATTTCAGTATTTCAAGAAAGGATTTGTCATGGATACATGCTTACATATCATCATTAATATTCATCTACAATAACGAACTGTGCTGATAACATCAGATTTACTTTCATTTTAACCTGATCAATCGACTAATATGGAAACTCACAATGAAATAGAAGCATTTAATACCACAATTCATAATTTTCTATTAACTCACAATCTTCTCATTAAGGATGCAAATACTGAAGACATTATTATAGGAACCAGCAAATAATTCAATCAAATTAGTCTAACAACATTAAATATCAGAACTGAAACAGTTCAACCATCTACACATGCCAAAAATCTTGGAGTTATCTTTGACCAGAACCTAACTTTCAAAAATCATATTTCCTCCACCTGTACTTATTGTTTTTGTTTGTTTTTTTAGTTTTATACTTTATTTTTGTTTTAAATTGTTATAGCATTATAAAATAAACCTCTATTTATTATAGTATTACTATAATATCAATGCAAAGTCATTAGTTTAACCAAAAAATAGAATATCTAAAAAAACTCCTAAAAACGTGTTTTTTTGCAACAAAAAAACACCAAGGAAAAAAACGTTTTTTTGCAAAATTATTTGCATATCAATATACTGTAGATATAAAAACTACACGAATACTTAAGCAACCAAATATAAACTAAATCAAAATACATTTTTTTATTTAATCGTGTTCTAAAACTTATGTGTCCACACTTTTACAGATGCATATGTCCGCATGGTACAGTAGGAGAAAGGTGCAAGATTGTGCAACGATATTTTAGCGGATTTTCAAACGAAGGAGAACAATCAGACTTTGAAAAATCAAAAGAAAATTATAAAAGCTCAAGTTGGGTATGGTTGACACCGATTCCTTCGTGTAGAAAAGTGCATTTAAGTTTAGAAATTTTGACCAAGGAAACAGATTCTCTGCTTTTGTACAGTGGGCCCGATGATAGAACACCCCCGAAGGGTGGGTCACTTTATATAGACCGCCAGTATAGAAGGTCTCTTTTGAAAAACTCAAAAATGTTCTTAAAATCATTATCACAAATTAACAAAAACATCACAGTTCCTTCAAACGTTTATTTAAATGTGAGTGTTAGTAACAACAAAGAAAGGCATTTTGCTAAGCCTTTAGTACGAAAATTAAGGTCCAAGCAATATAGAAACGAATTTTATTCAATTTATAACTTTAAAAAGCGGAAATTCCGACTAATAAATAACATAAACGCAACAAAAAGAACATTTTCTCATCACAGAACCTTTAGTAATTATTACAAAAAACAGAACCGAAGAAGGAGAAGAAATTTATACAAAAGCCATGCAGAATATTTGGAGAAAAACCCTTTAGTGAATAACGAGATCCAGCTGAACTTCACCAACATCCACCGGAGCTCCTCCCCCTCGAGAAATAAGCCCCGCCCACTTGATGATTCGTCAGGTTTCTTCGTCAACGAAGAACTGTCGACAGAGCTGCTCCACCTGGAATTGCTGAACGGGAGACCGAGTCTGATGCTGAACCTTGGAGGAGGACCTGTCTACCTCTCCCTCAACTCGACCTACTCCTTGTCAGACAACGCCTGGCACCGCATCGATATTCTTTGGGACAAACAGGTGAGGTTGTAGAACTAATTTTTTATGGCAACATTTGGGTATTGTTGCCATACAAACAGTACCATTTGAGTTTCTATGTTGGTCTTTTTGCAGAGTAATAGTTGGGATAACAAGGGGTTTTCTGGTCTAAAATTGGTGCTTCCGACGCTAGTTTGTACGTCTCATTAGGATTAAGGTCTTTAGATTTAATGGGGAGACTAGTCATTTATCGAATCGAAGGGCAAAACAAGATTTAAATTGTCAGTTTTGCTAATTACGACATCATTAATAAGATACGACACATGTTCAACACTCAAAATGTTTACATGCAAGTCCCAGTCAGTACATACGATCAATAGCAGCTTACTTTCTACTCTAATTTACCCCTTCTACTTTTAAAAATTATGGCACTTCACTTGCATGTCTTAATTAAGGTTGATGCATGTTGTTTCCCTTCCCATACTAGCTTCGATATTTCTTAGGTTCAGAAGAAATAGATTGAAAGAAAAGTTCTTTAGTGTTCATGTTTTGCTGTTAAAGGTTGCTTTAAGCAAATAATGAAAGTTCAATTGTACTTTAAATTGTAATTAAATAATATTTAATAATGTTAACAACAAACTGCGCACAATTTTTTTTATTAAATACAGTATACCAGGTGGTTACAATCCCCCCCCCCCCGCCGAAGGGGGTTAATCTTCTACTGTTTATATTATACGAGCATAAATGTGTATTACAATAATCATAATTAATTAAATAGATATTTAAAATGAATAATGAAAAAAGACCATCAACAAGTTTAATGATAAAATCACCCTCCACTGTGAAAAAATAATAAAAAAAGGTTAGCGCTAAAACCACCCACCCTGCGGGCTAGGTAGTGAATAAATACTATTAAAATGTGTGATACTGAAACCATAAGCTATTGTGAGTCAAGCAGTAAATAAACAACATAAAAACAATTCTGAAACCACCCGCTCCTATGAAACACATAACTTAAAAAAACTCAGTGCTAAAAATATCGAAAAGTATTTAAGAAATATATTGAAATTAAAGATTAAAAACATCTCTAAAATATCAAAAGAGACAAAAAACGACCCTACATCATCAAAAAGAGTAAAAAAAAAGCAATAATGAAATGTGAAAAGAGACATAAACGTCACTAATAATTCAATACAGACAGCACTAAAGTATCACAGAAGACATTGTTTGCGGTCGGTCGGAGCTCGCTGCAATCTAGCGAGCTCGAGCGGATTTCCGCTGCAATCGAGCGCGCTCGAGCGATTTTCCGCTGCAATCGAGCGGACTGAAGCGAATTTCCGCTGCAATCTAGCGCTATATATCGGATTGCA